>RJWJ010000265.1:256631-281455 GCA_004363605.1 Indri indri
TTTTTTTTTTTTTTTTTTTTTTTTTTTTTTTTTTTTTTTTTTTTTTTTTTTTTTTTTTTTTTTTTTTTTTTTTTTTTTTTTTTTTTTTTTTTTTTTTTTTTTTTTTTTTTTTTTTTTTTTTTTTTTGTAGAGACAGTCTTGTTCTGTTGCCCAGGCTGGAGTGTAGTGATGTCATCATAGTTTATTTCGGCCTCAAACTCAAACTCCTGGGCTCAAGCACTCCTCCAGCCTTTGGCCTCCCTAGAAGCTGGGACTACAGGCATGCGCCACCACACCCGGCTAATTTTTCTTATTTTTTGTAGAGACAGCCTTGCTATGTTGCCCAGGCTAGTCTCAAACTCTTGGCCTCAAGTGATCCTCCTGCCTCCGCAGCCTCCCAAAGCACTGGGATTACAAGTGCAAGCCATTGCACCCAGCCTGGAATTTGTTTTGAAGTTTAAAAAGTATTTTTTCAGGCTGGGTGTGGTGGCTCATGCCTATAATACTAGCATTTTGGGAGGCGAAGGTGGGAGGATCACTTGAAGCCAGGAGTTTGAGACCAGCCTGGGCAGTAATAGTGAGACCCTGTCTCTACAAGAAAAAAAAAAAATAGAAATAATCAGCTGGGCGTGGTGGCATGTGCCTGTAGTCCCAGTTACTTGGGAGACTGAGGCGGCAGGATCACTTGAGCCCAGGAATTGAAGGTTGCAGTGAGCTATGATGATGCCACTGCTCTTTAGCTCTGGGAACAGAGCAAGACATTGTCTCAAAAAAAAAAAAAGTTATTTTTTTTTTCAAATTGAAAAAGTAATAATAGAATTGTTTTTAAAAATTTCAACTATCTTAGAAATGTAGGAAAGAAAACACAGGCTCTCCACTTTGCTACCAACCTTACCTATCCACATTGCCCTCCTACCTCAAAGACAACCATTGTTACATCTCTGTATATAATCCTCTAGGCCTTACTCTTCTCCATATGCAAAAAACAGGTGGGGGGATATTTGTAATATATTGTATTTATTAAAGTGGAGCCATAGGTATAACATTCCAGAACTTTTCTTACCTAGCAATGTATCTTGAAATGTGTACATACACATAACTCATTTTTTAATTTTGACAGAATATATGATTTATTCTTATTTGTATTTCCGAAGTTTGACATTGCTTGCCATACAGGGGTTCGGATTAAAATCTTGAAAGACACAGTCTCAGATGCCATAATCCTGAATATTGAAATCCCTGAAGATCAGAATCCCTAACATATAAAATCCTGAAAATCATAGTCACAGGGTAGTTTGCATCGTGTTAGGCCAGGGCTTATGAACTACTTCATACAAATGCCTATAATCTATATCCCTATAATACGCTTTTTTTCATATGTCGAATTTTCTTTTTTTCCCCTTAGATTTTTTTTTCCCACTATTTTACATTGTCAGCATTTTTACAATATGCTACACCATGTATTTCATCTTCACGTCATTTCTAATACTGGAGGTATAAATTGCACAGAAACTTGTAGAGACTTCTAACTCATTTTATGCATTTTCTGCAAGTTTGACTCCATGAAAGTGCATTGTCACGACACTGACTTTGTAGGCATTGTACATGTATGTAAAAATGCAGAAACTTCCTCTGTAAATGAAGAGAGGTCCTTTTTGTACATTTGCATTTGTGAAAGATAAATTTCTTGAAACGTCAGCTCTTTAGGTGTCTGTATATGTGGTGGTGACCCATCGCAGTTTTGATCACTCTCGTCAAAAGACTTAGGTTGTTCATCAGGGTATTTCATCTGACTGCAGTTACAAAGCTGGGTGGACAACACAGCTACCAACCATAGTGATGTGTGTTTATTCATTTCCCTTTTTGACCTGTTTCTTTACAAATATAGTTCATCTACTCCTGTTAATACCTGTGCAACTCTCTTTAGTATACCTGAGTGTTTATGCTTGCAAAAATATGCATGTTATTATTTCCTATTTTTTTTGTACAAAGTGGCCTGTGTTATGTTTCTATTGTATTTTTATGTTTTTCAAATCCCTTGTTAAAAATGTAAGTAAGTATCTTCTAAAGAACTTTTTATTTTTTCTGAAGTTGCATTTTTGGGACTTTGATCTTTTAGCATTTTGATTTTCAGGATTTTAGACTTCGGGGATTTTAATCTTTCAGGATTTCAATATTTGGGATTATGGCATTCAGGATTGTGTCTTTTGGGATTATTATCCCTTCTAAGCACACAGACACTTGGCTGTTAAACCGGTAATTTCCTTGTACTAGGGGAAAAAGGGTCAATTGTCATTTAAGGAAGAACCTTATAACTGTAGGAGACAGGCACCCTGCTTATATTAACATAATTCTGTGGGCTTTTTAACTTTAGTAAATCTCATCTGTTTCAGAGATAAATCTATTCTATGGCTTTCTTTAGATGAATTTGCCTAGAGAGTAAGAGATAACCTATAATGTCTTAAAGAAGATCCATTTTTGTGTAAATAGAGGGAAAGAAAAATTTGAATACTGACTCTGTCAAAAACTAATACAGTAGCTTTTTGTTAATATGGCTAATTCTGCATTCCTAAAACTTGGGTGGAAAGGAAAATATTTTGTTCTTCCTGTTATATGTGAATGTCTTTCCCTAACCTTCATTTTCTCAATTCTCTTCCTAAGATCAATTTGATTTTATAACAAGAAAGAATATTTCTTAAATGGATGAGAAGGGAAACAAGTTTGAATGGATGGGCATACGGCAATGCATGCAGCAATAACAGATTGATGCCTGCCAAATGGCATTTACTATCACTGCTGTATACTTCACAGGTTTAAACTCGGTCTTATCAGTGTCCCAGAAATAATAAAACTTTAGGTGCGAAGTCACAATAAAAAACACCCGTGAGAATAACATAGAGAATCGTAAGGTATGCAGAAAAGAGTTAACATAGCAGTACTGAAACTGCTATCTGTAGAAAGGTCTTGTTGCAAGGTTCCCCTTGCCTGGTATCTGGAAACTTAGCTTTGGGGAGGGTTCCCACCATTCCCTGTTAAGAATGGCTCACTGTGCCTAAACTGTTTATGTAAGCAATATAACTTATATTGAACATATGATATGCTTTCTTTCTGAGAGTCTGGAATTTTGGTATATGCTAGGCAGAGGGTGCCGTATGTGATCAGGCCTCAATTACAAATCTTTGGCATTGAGTCTTTAACATGTTTCCCTGGTAGACAGCACTTCAAATGTGTGTGTGCCTCCACTGGGAGAGGACTCTTGGAAGCTTGCACCTGATTTCCTCAGGACTTTGCCCATGTGCCTTTTCCTTTGCTGATTTTGCTTTGTATCCTTTCGTTGTAATAAATCACTGCCATGGGTATGACTATATGCTGAGCTCTGTGAATCTTCCTATTGAATCACTGAACCTGGAGGTGGCCTTGGGGACCCCCATCATACAAGAGTTTTTACATTAAAAATTATAAATATCAAGACAGGCATAGTCGCACATGCCTATAGTCTCAGCTACTTGGGAGTCTGAGGCAGGAGGATTGCTTGCTGCCAGGAGTTTGAGCGCAGCCTGGGCAACATATCAAGACCCCATCTATTAGAGAGAGAGAGAGAGAGAGAGAGAGAGAGAGTGTGTGTGTGTGTGTGTGTGTGTGTGTGTAAATACCAGGTGAACTGTACACTTCTGCCAGTCTAACACACTCTTTCCCTGAATGCTGGCCAAAGTGATCTTGTAAGAATCTAAATAAAAGGTGTTAGCTATAAATCAAGTGTTTATAAATAAAAACGTTAGAGGATTTGTATAGTGGAGATAAAATATTCTGGGGAGATGGGAAGTGGCTCACGCTAGCCTGACAGAGTACTCTCTTCACTACTTTATGGATAAAAGCTAAGGAAGTATTATTGTAAAGTACACACAGATTTTTTTTCTATATTATATATCTTTTCTTAATTTTTTACTTCTTTTTAGCAGCAGGGTCTTGTTATGTTGCCCAGGCTGGCCTCAAACTCCTGGGTTCAAGCAATCCTCCCACCACAGACTCCCCGGTAGCTGGGACTACAGGCATGCACCACCGCACCCGGCTCTGTATAACATATCTTAACCCATCTACGTGGTTTTGTAGAACCTGTGCTGGATTATGATAACCATATACCCTTAAAAGAAGAGTTGGGTAATGACATTTTGGTGCTTTTTATTGCTGTATTTGAAAGTGAGAGGGTAAATGGTAGTAGTCATAAATGAAGCAGATTTCCTTTTTCGAGTTGAAACTCCTGAGCATTTTTTTTTTTCAGTGAACAATATTAGAAGCTGAATTATGGAATAAACTTAGTTTCTGGTAAAATTATTGTTTCATTTCTCATCTTAGACACTTCTGAGCCATTTTTTAGACCCTGTACGAGGTGCTTTATAATCTCTAAAGTTCCCTTCTGTTCTGATTGGAATTACATCTTGTAACGACTCCACCTTCATTCTAGTCACAGCTAGTGATTGGCTAAGGTGGAGGAGAACATGTGTCTCAGCCGGCCAGCGAGCTAGAAAAGGAGTGGCTGCAGGGACTTCTGCGAAAGCTTTGTCAATCGGGCAAACTAGGCTGGCAGGAGCCCTTTGGCTTTGCCCCTTCTACTGTTTTATTGACTAGGATACCAGTATAGTGCCCAGAGATGCACCGCCATTTTGTGGCCATGAAATGGCAGTTCTGTTTACTAAGGATAAAAGTAGGTGGAAAGAGGCCGTTGCCCTGATGGGCCTTGAGAAGCTGCACCAATCCAGGGCTGCCTGCCACCAAGCTTCTTGGTACGAGGGAGAAATAAACCCACATTTGCATTTCCCCCGTCTCCACCCCCAAAACGAGATAATTCCAGTAATGTGATGATAATAAAATACAGGTTGAGCATCCCTAAAATCTGAAATCTGAAATGCTCCCAAATCTAAAACTTCTTGAACACCTAAAAGACAGCGCAAGTGGAAAATTCCACACCTGACCTCATGGGATTGGTTGCAGTCAAAACTTTGTTTCATGCACAAAATTATTTAAAATACTGTATAAAATTGCCTTTGGGCTGTATGTCTAAGGGATATATGAAACATAAATGAATTTCGTGTTTAGACTTGGGTCCAATCCCCAAGATATTTCATTATGCATTTGCAAATATTCCAAAATCCAAAAAAAATCCAAAATTGAAAACACTTCTGGTCCCAAGCATTTCAAATAAGGGATACTCAACCTGTACTGTATTTTGCCACACAGCTAAGCGTCAAGCCTCAGAGAATTTCAGTTTGGAACAGAATGGCTTTTTCTAGATTATATATGTGGAAGATAAGACTTCATATTTTATGTACTCATTTTTTATTATTACTATTTTTTTTAGAGACAAGATCTCACTATGTTGCCCAGGGTGGCCTTGAACTCCTAGGCTCAAGTGATTCTTAGTAGGTGGGACTACAGGCGCATACCATCACTACCGGCTAAGAATTCATTGTTTTAGAGATACAGGCTCATAGATACCCAGTCTAAATAAAGAGACTGAAGAGTATGAAGGCCTTAAATTTACACAATTAGATTATAACTGTGAAGAGAACCCATATTTTCTGGAAGACTTTTGTACGTATAATCTCATTCTAACTAATTATAGACAAGGAGAAGAAAAGTATGGGCTATATTGTTCATGACTCCTGGGAAGTCTGCCAGGCTAATTTAAACAGAAAGTGCATTTGTTAGAATATTTGTTATCCTGGAATCAAAAGAAAAACCGGAGAACCAAACTTGGATATTTTGCAAAGATTAAAGCAGATTAGAAAGTACAGTCAAAATCATACCTTAGAAATATTTTAGAACACTGGAGAGAACACCTCTGTTGGAATAGAACTTGCCATTGTCCCTGCTGTTTAGAGTCACTTCACAGTGAAAGTCTGGTCTAGGTGCATCCAGTTGACATAAGTTAATCTAGGGATTGAGTAACTTTCTTTATAATTCCCACAGTGTATGTACAAACTTTATTGTGACTTTGTTTCTAAAATCATGATACAGGTGAGTATCCCTCAACTCAAGAATGTTAGTCTGCTGACAAAGATACAGAGCAGCAGGAACTTAGACCGTGCGTATAATGAAATGCAAAATCCATGATTTTAACTGCTCTTTAGATTATCAAATCACAGATGGGGTGGAGAATGTCCCTAAAATTCCACTCTCCCCACCAGTCTTAATTGACATCTACTGGTTCTACTTTAAGCTTCATCCTGTTTGACTTTTATTGCTGTGTTGTTTTCACTGCCATCAGCATCTGGTTATTTGTTCCTCTTATTTTGTATGTGTATATTAGTCCCAGTTCTTACTTTTTATCTTTCATGGTTTTCTGTTTCTAATTTGTCATGGACCTGGAAACTTGCTAAATAGCATATTGGAATTTTGTACATAACAAATAAGTAGGCCCAGAATAAGGCCTAAGAGACTCTTTGGAGGGATCGGTGGGGTAGGGGGTACATAACACTTCACCGCATCTGTTTTGTTACTTCAGAGGCCTTTTTAATTCTTGCTGATTCTGGGGTCTTTTTCCTATTAGGCAAAGTTGCTAGATAGATGAGCTGTTTTAATGAACTTGAATTTAGTAAGGACATTTAATTTTCTAGTGTTCATACATAAATTCTATAATTCAGGGCTGCTTAGTGGTATATTCTAACTTTATAAAATAACTGGAGTAAAGAAGTTGAAGGTGGCCTTTGAATTGATGTAAGAATGTGTTTGCTTATACAGAATTTTAATAACTTGTGACTTTTTTCATTATTTACTTTTTTTTTTTTTTTAAAGAAATGGGGTCTTACTATGTTGCTGGTCTCAAACAGTGACCTTTTTAAACTTGGAAATAATAATGTTATTTTTAAAACACAGCATTATTGAGATAAAATTCCTGTACCATACAGTTTGCTCATTAACAATGTACAATTCAGTGACTTTTAGTACATTCATATATATGTGCATCCGTCAAAATTTTAGAACATTTTCATTACCCCAAGAGTAACTTCGAACCCCCCAGTCCCTTCAGTCCTCCCCTCTCCCCCAAACTCTAAGCAACCACTGATCTTACACTTTGTGCCTCTGGAGATTTGCCTGTTCTGAACATTTCATGTAAATGAAATTGTACATTATGTGACCATTTGTGACTGGCTTCTTGGCATAATGTTTTCAAAATTGTAGCATGTATCAATATTTCATTTCTTTATTGCTGAATAATATTCCATTGTATGCATATGCTGTATTTTATCCAGTCATCAGTTGGCGAATAATGGATTGGTTTCCACTTTTTGGCTATTACGAATAATGCTGCCATGAACATGTATAAACAAGTTTTCATTTCTCTTAAGTATATTCTTAGAAGTGTAATTGCTGGATCATATGGTAACTCGTGTTTAACTTTCTCAGGAGCTGCCAGGCTGTTTTCCACAGCAGCTGCACCATTTTACGTTCCCGTCAGCAGTGTATGAGGTTTCCAATTTCTCCACATCCTTGCAAACACTTGTTATTATCTGTCTTTTTTAGTATAGCCATTCTAGTAAAGCGATATCTCATTGTGGGTTTTGTTTATGCTTTTACAAGGCACACTATTTTTTCTTCAGATTTTCTTTTAATAGATAAGTGATGCTTTTAAATTTGTGACAGAATCGTTTTTTAATTGTTGATTTCATTTTCTAAACAGGCTAAAGAAATTTTAACAAAAGAATCAAATGTGCAAGAGGTCCGCTGTCCTGTTACTGTCTGTGGAGATGTACACGGTCAATTTCATGATCTTATGGAACTCTTTAGAATTGGTGGAAAATCTCCAGATACAAACTATTTATTCATGGGTGACTACGTAGACAGAGGTTATTATTCAGTGGAGACTGTGACTCTTCTTGTAGCATTAAAGGTATGATGAATGAAATTCAGTTTTCTTTTTTTCAAGTTTTAAGCCAGGCTCAAGGCAAGAATGTCAGTATTGCATATCATCTGTTCTGTTTTATGGTCCATTCAATTTATAGTCCCTTAAAATAGTAGTTGGTTTTACATCTTTTAAAAAAGAGAGGTGAAAGTGATACATTGACTTCTCCTGCCTACTTCTTTCTGTTAAATGTATCATTCTTTTGGGTAGTCCATGGTTGAAGTCTTGGGATGACATTTGACTTAATCACCTGTCACTCATATTGGGTCATAAATGAGTCCTCTTTTTTCTTTTTTTTTTTGAAATAGGATCTTGCTCTCTCGCCCAGGCTAGACTAGAGTGCAGTGGCATCATCATAGTTCACTGCAACCTTAAACTTTGGGGCTCAAGCAATCTTCCCGCCTCAGCCACCCAAGTCGCTGGGACTACAGGCACACGCCATCATGCCCAGCTTATTTTATTTATTTATTTTTTTGGTGTCTCACTACATTGCTCAGGCTGGTCTCGAACTCTTGGCCTCAAAAAGTGTTAGTATTACAGACATGAGCCACCATCCTCCCACCTCAGCCTCAAAAAGTGCTGGGATTACAGGCATGAGCCACTGTCCTTAGCCAACAAGTCTTTTTTAATTCTTGCCTTGAAAAGTATGATTTTCCTATGTCTTTCTATTTTTACTACCACCACACAATCACTTCACACTTTGATTGGGTTTTTTTCACCAATTGCATTGTCTTCAGTAAAACACTTTTGATTGTTGCAATAGCTTGGTAACTACTGTGTTTCTCCCTCCAAGATCTGATTGCTCCAAATCCACCTTGTATATGCTGCCAGATGAAGTCTCTTTTATTTAACACTTTTATCTTGTTAATTCCCTACTCTCAAACTCTTCAGTGATTGCATGTTGTCTACAGAATCGAACTCAAACTCCTTGACTGGCCCTCTTTAATTTGCCTGCCAGTAGTTGGTATCATAAACTCTATCTCAAATCAAAGAGTTCTCTTATTATTCAGTGCTCTAGACTATCTCCATTTATCTCCTTATCTGATTTCCCCATGAGATTATTCTGTCCCTGATTTCTTACCTGTTTTGCCAAGACTCAACTCATCTCACTTCGGTGTAGCCTTCAACCATTTTAGCCTTATTCCTTCTGCTCTATATTACTATAACGAAACTTAGTCTCCCACGCTGTATTTGTGCTGAAAAGCGGCTCATTTATTGCCTTGTGTTATTTATTTTGTGTGTCTCTTAGTGCGATTAGTCCCTAAACAGCAGAAGCCAAAAATTATATAGTCATGTGTCCCTTTACCACAGGGATATGTTCTGAGAAATGTGTTGTTAGGCAGTTTCATCATTGTGTACACACAGAGTGTACTTACACAAACCTAGATGGTAGCCAACTGCACACCTAGGCTATATGGTATAGCCAGTTGCTCTGACCACCTTCGTATATGCAGTTCATTGGTGACCAAAATGTCATTATGTGATACATGACTGTCCTTGTGTGGGCCTGGCACCGAACTTAATGTTGGATGCTGGGCTGGGTGCAGTGGCTCACGCCTGTAATCCTAGCACTCTGAGAGGCCGACACGGGTGGATTGTTTGAGCTCAGGAGTTTGAAACCAGCCTGAGCAAGAGCGAGACCCCGTCTCTACAAAAATAGAAAGAAATTAATTGGACAACTAAAAATATATAGAAAAAATTAGCCAGGCGTGGTGGCGCATGCCTGTAGTCCCAGCTACTCGGGAGGCTGAGGCAGAAGGATTGCTTGAGCCCAGGAGTTTGAGGTTGCTGTGAGCTAGGCTGACGCATGGCACTCTAGCCAGGGCAACACAGTGAGACTCTGCCTCAAAAAAAAAAAAAATGTTGGATGCTTAGTAAACATGTATGAATTGAGGTATATATTTGCAGCTTTTTTGCTTAATTTACAGAATCTGATACTTTTTCATATTTCTTAGCAGACACATTCCTAACTTAAGTAGTATGCTTATATTTTTCTTTTAGCGTAGAACGGAAACTATTAATATATTTGAAATCTTGCCCAGATGTGGTAAGGGCCTGTTTTTTTGTTTTTATTGGCAAATCCAGTCTTCCTGTGGGAAATAAAAGTTGAGAAGGGGAGAAGTTGGTCTGTAAAGGAGTTCGTTTCAAACCTCTGATCTTACTGCATTCAGCAGTAAGAAGTCATAATGTTCTGTAAAGATTTAGAAGACCAGTGATAGTTTGATGATGATGAAGATAATAGAAACAAAGAATCAGATACAAGTTTTTTAGAGTAGTATCAGTATCAGTTAAAGGTTCTAATGAGGATGAGATATATATGTAACGAAGAAGGATGACTAAAAAATATTTCAAATGTTATCCATAAAACCTGATTATGAAATGAGAAAGTTTTTTACTCTGAAAAAGAATGAACATTCCATTTACTAGTGGCCAAAAGACCCATTTAAACAAATGAGTCAGAGATTAATGTGCTTAACACAATGCTAGTAACAATGTGTTTATACCCTGGGTTTCTTTTTCTTTTCTTCCAGGTGCGTTATCCAGAACGCATTACAATATTGAGAGGAAATCACGAAAGCCGACAAATTACTCAAGTGTATGGCTTTTATGATGAATGTCTACGAAAGTATGGGAATGCCAATGTTTGGAAATATTTTACAGATCTATTTGATTATCTTCCACTTACAGCTTTAGTAGATGGACAGGTGTGTATATGTGTGCTTATGTCTTCTGGGGGAGGGAGGTGGTAAACAAAGGAAAAGATTTACTGTTGGGATATTAGGGTCTAGGTTTACCTGACATGTATTTGTGCATCTCCTTGGCCTTTTCTGCCTTTTTCCCTTATACTTAAAATTGCAGAGCAGGGTATTAGATAAGTTTCGTGAACATTTATTTAAATAAATAAATAAAGCATAACTGTAAATACAGATATCACCGCAACAGTTACAGCTTTATTCCAATAAATTTGAAAAGCTGGATGAAATTTATTATAGCAAAATGCTAATTATTAAAATTCTTTTGCAGAATTCAGTTCAGTAGAAATAGAATACCACACCTAGAAGAGATTGGAAAAGTAACCAGGTCTAAATAATTTTATAGGCTAATTCTACCAGACCTTTAAGGAACTTATAATTTTTCTGTGTTCTAGAACTTGGGAAAAGATGAAAAGCTTCAAAACTCACACTGTATGCCTAGTATAACCCAATACCAAACCAGACATGGCAAGCACAGAAAAATAAAATCAGACCAAAATCATTTGGGGAAAAAAAATCCTGTATCTGTTTATGACTTAAAAGTATTATTAAGAAATATTTAGTAACATTAATTGGATAAAGAAACACTGACTGTACTTATCAGCCTTCTCTTCAAAATCAATAGAAAAATGTTTAACTAAAACTTGTGATAGTCTCTTTGATTCAGAATCCCCACAGAATGGGCCTAAAAATAGGTAGTTGGCAAAAAACAAAACAAAAAACATTTGTATTACTCAGTTTTGTTTTAGAAATCCTAGCCAGTGCACTGAGCAATAAAAAGAATTAAAAGATGTAAACATTGAGAAGAAAAAAACATCGCTGGGTGTGATGGTGCATACTTGTAGTCCCAACTACTTGGAAGGCTGAGGCGGAAGAATCACTTGAGCCCAGGAATTCAAGGCTGCAGTAAGCTGTGATGGCACTACTGCACCGCTCCAGCCTAAGTGACAGAGCAAGACTCCATCTCTTTTTTTTAAGGAAAAAACAAAAATATTTTTGTAAATGGCATCATTATGTACTCAAAATCTGAGAAAACTGAAAAATTATTATAACCAACAATAGGAATCGGTGGGTGTTTGCTGTAAGAGAAACAAATTTTATACATCAGCAATAAGGTGCACATACGTAGTCCCAGCTACTCCAGAGGTTGAAGTGGGAGAATCCCTTGGGCCCCACAAGTTTGAGGCTGTGGTATACTATGATCAGCACCCAGGAATAGCCACTACACTCCAGCCTGGGGAGTATAGTAAGACCCCATCTCTAAAAAAAAAAAAAAAAAAAAAAAAAGAACAACAAGAAAGAAAAAAAGAAAATGTAGTGCTAGGTCATAAGGATGGCGATTCCATTCACCGGAGAAAGGGGAGAAACACTATATAAAATACCTAGGATTATGAAGGAAAAAATGGAAGAAACAGATCTAAATGTTAGCATTTTCTCTAATGATGTGATTATTTTGTTTTCCACTGTATTGTGGACATTTTCCAGTGAATATTATTAAACTTTATTTTGAAAAGAAAAGCTATTAGGACTGACGTTTATAACCATTATTTAGTTTTCATTAACTTTTAGCAATTAGTAAAACAAATACATTTTCTTTTTAAATTCGTAAATAGATATTCTGCCTCCATGGTGGCCTCTCTCCATCCATAGACACACTGGATCATATAAGAGCCCTGGATCGTTTACAAGAAGTTCCACATGAGGTAAACTTGAGTTTAAAAAAAAAGAACACGAGCTTATAACCACAATATGAGTAAGATGAAAATTAGTTAAGGCCGGGCGCGGTGGCTCACGCCTGTAATCCTAGCACTCTGGGAGGCCCAGGCGGGCGGATCGTCCTGAGCTCAGGAGTTCAAGACCAGCCTGAGCAAGAGTGAGACCCTGTCCCTACCAAAAATAGAAAAGAAATTAACTGGACAGCTAAAAATATATATAGAAAAAATTAGCCGGGCATGGTGGTGCATGCCTGTAGTCCCAGCTACTCGGGAGGCTGAGGCAGTAGGATTGCTCGAGCCAAGGAGTTTGAGGTTGCTGTGAGCCAGGCTGATGCCACGGCACTCGCCCCAGGCAAGAGAGAGACTCTGTCTCAAAAAAAAAAATGTGACGACTGGTAATAATTTGTAACATATACTTAATTTTCTTGTCCAGGGCCCAATGTGTGATCTGTTATGGTCAGATCCAGATGATCGTGGTGGATGGGGTATCTCACCACGTGGTGCTGGCTACACATTTGGACAGGACATTTCCGAAACATTTAACCATGCCAATGGTCTCACACTGGTTTCTCGTGCTCACCAGCTTGTAATGGAGGTATGTACTTTTCTTGCAGGGTGATCTTTATTTCAGATTAGTGTATACTTCTGTAATCAGGCTTCATGACTTAGAATATAAAACATTCCTCCCCATTATCTAGATGACAGAGAGAAAGACTTGCTGATTTTAGCACGTAGGGAAAGGACTCCCTTCCGCTCCCCGCCAAACACTTACTTTTTTTCTGAACCATTTGAATGTCAGTTACAAATGCTCCCTTACCCCCAAATTTCCATGTGTATTTTGTAAAATTAAGGACATTGTCTTATATAACTGCAGTGTAGTTATCAAAGTCAGGAAATTTGCATTGATACAATACTGTTACTTAATCTAAATGCTTTATTCAAATTCTGCTAATTATTTCACTAATGTCTTTTATAGCAAAATTTGATTTTGTGTACACTGTACAAAATCTAATACAGGATCAGGTTGTATTCACTCTTCTTCGATATGGAAATAATTCCTCAGATTTTCTTTGTTTTCCATGACATTTTAGAAGAGTATAAGCATTTTATTTTGTAGAAGTATATCCCTCAGTTGGGATTTGCCTGATGTTTCCTTACGATTATAGACTCAGGGCATGCATTTTGGGCAGGCACGCCTTGCAGTGATGTTGTATCCTCCTCAGTGCATCACACCAAGGGAGTGGAAAATCTGTCTCGCTGCTGCTAACGTTGACTCTGATCACTTAGTGAAGGTGGCGTCTGCCAGATTTCTCCACTATAATGTTTATTTTTTTTGTAACTACTAAGGGAAGTATAAATAGAAGATAATCTCTCTAACCCAGTAGGGAATGGCTTCAACATGTTAGAGAAAACTTCACCAGCCCAGTGGAGGCAAGGGGAGGAGTGGGAGTATGATAAATAAAGAATACCAATTCATATTATAAAAATAAATCTATAGCAAGAATCACAAGAAATGGAAATGGACTAAAATTTTTACTTGTCTGAATGACGGAAGCTCTCAGATAAATAATCAAAATTCAGCTATTATTTTGGACATACCTAAAACATAATGATACCACAAATTACAGATAAGGGACAGAAAATGGTATATTGGTATATCAAGTAGATAATTATCCAAAATACAGCTAATGTGAATCAGAATAGGCTCTAAGATAAAAAGGTATCATTAGAAATACAAAGAGGTCATTACTGAAGGAAACTGGCCCAGTTCTCTAGGAAGAAAGTATTCTAAATTTGTATTTACCTAATAATAGCTTTAAAATATTAATATATAAAGCAAAAACTGGCACAATTTATGAGGGAAAATTGAGAAATTTATTACTACTGTGGGAGAAATTTCAGTACACATCCTAGCCAAGGTGTCAAGCACAGAGTAGGGAAAACAGCACAGTTACTGAACTCCAGGTAGTAGAACCCTGCATGCAAGAGTTCCATGGTGTTCTGTGCAGGTGCACAAACTTAGAGCAACCTTATAAGATAGTGTAGATGACTACATTTCCACAGTGAATACTTACAATTTTGTAATTTGGGGGTTTAGTTTTTCTTACCTGTATCAAGATTATAATTTTGTAATGAAATGTCGAATTTTTTTTTTTTTAATACTGCAGGGATACAATTGGTGTCATGATCGGAATGTGGTTACCATTTTCAGTGCACCCAATTACTGTTATCGTTGTGGGAACCAGGCTGCTATCATGGAATTAGATGACACTTTAAAATATTCCTTGTAAGTAACCTTAAATTTTTTTTTTGTTTGTTTTTTTGAGACAGAGTCTCACTCTGTTCCCCAGGCTAGAGTGCTGTGGTGTCAGCCCAGCTCACAGCAACCTGCAACTCCTGGGCTCATGCAATCCTGCTGCCTCAGCCTCCCAAGTAGCTGGGACTACAAGCATGCACCACCATGCCCAGCTAATTTTTTCTGTATATTTTCTTTCAGTTTTCCGACTAAATTTCTTTCCATTTTTTAGTAGAGACGGGGTCTCACTCTTGGCTTAGGCTGGTTTCGAACTCCTGACCTTGAGAGATCCTCCCACCTCGGCCTCCTTGAGTGCTAGGATTACAGGCATGATCCACCATGCCCGGCCCTTAAATTTTAGTTATATATAATCACTTTCAGAAGGAAAAAATTTAAATGTAGGTATTAAAAACTAGAGGTAGATTTCAGCTTCTGGAATGGTGGGATAAGGAGTGTGACACATCCTCTCCCTAACAAAACAATCATTAACTGGAGAAAATTATTTTTAAAAACATTGTTTCCGTTTTTAGAAATTGTGCTAAGGGCATACAACATATAGTGAAGCACTGAAGAAAATCTATTACAAGTAATAATAGGTGTCGTCTGTGGCATTTAAGCTATGACTTGCTCCCTCCTCTCCTCCTCTTCCTCCTCCTCCTCGGGCCCTCTTGCACAAGCTACTCCATGTGCTTTACTCTGGGTGGATTTGGTCAAAAAGATGGGGGCTTCCCAGCCCTTGCCCAGCTCCCAGTCTTAGGGCTATCGTTCACTCCCAGAGATCAGGCACCACATACGTCACCTCCCCTAGTCCCGGGTTACAGAAGCTCTTTCCCTGGTGGACGCAGTCAAGCAGGCTGAGGCCCCCTTCACTTTCCCTCTCCTAGGATGGAAGCTCAACTCCAGGCAGGCGTGCCCGAGCGCTCTTTCCCCACTGCCTGCTCAGAGCACAGGGTGTCACTGAGCCAGCAACGGTGGCACACAAGTTCTACTTAGGGGAGAGGCAGGTCACAGAGAAGTTCCTCAGCTCCTACCTCAGGGGATATACCTTACTTAGAACAGAAGGTGGAGAATTCCAAGCCTGAGTACTTCATCAAAAACAGTTGATATCACAGTGGAGACCAATTAAGAGGGCTCTGATAGCTCCCATGATACTAGTAGCAACAAGCAAAAGAGCAGAGCGACAAGGAGTTTAATAGATAACACCAGGGAAAGAAATAGCCAAGAAAAGTGCTCCTGGGACCACAGTCAACACTGGGGGACAAGGCCGCTGTGCACATATACTCGCTGTTCCTCACTCAGGAGCAATCAGGAGGATGTGGGGTATTCCTAATAACATTCCCAAGCCACGCCTAGATTGTACCAAGTTGAATAGTGTCCTCCCAAAAATTCATGTCTGCTCAGAACGTGATGTTTTTGGAAATAGGGTCCTTGCAGCTGTAATTATTTAAGATGAAGTCATTGGATTACAGTGGGCCCTAATACAGTCTGGTTGGTGTTTTTATGAGAGGAAGAAAAACATAAACACACAGGGGAGAATACTACAAGAAGACGGAGTGGAGTGCCGCATCTACAAGCCAAGGATTGCCAAAGCTACCAGGAGCTAGAGAGGCAAGGAAGGATTTTTCTCTAGAGCCTTCAGAGGGAGGATGGCCCTGCCAACACCTGGATTTCAGCCTTCTAGCCTCCAGAACTCTGAGAGAATAAATTCCTGCTGTATGAGCCATCCATTTTGCAGTAATTTGTCACAGCAGCTCTAGGAAACAGTAGATTCATCAAGAAAGGGTGTAACCCTGTAACCGTCACTGGTCCGAGAGGCTTAAACACAACCTCTGATCAAACGTTGGTTGAACAGTAAATTACTCTGACCCAGGAACAACTGCTAGTAAGCCACACTTAAGAATAAAATCACACTCATCTCTGACAGTCTAGAAGACTGTGCTTGCCCATTACACCTTCTCAGGACTGAGTGGAGAAGGAAAATCCAAGCCATAGTCCCTGGCTAGATGGTAAGCCAAAATGTAAACTCCTTCAACTCTGATAGCGATCACCAAGCCACTTAACATTTCCAGTGGTCATTAGAGTGAGCTTTAAAATCTAGAGCCAAGGGACTTAAGTACAACCTTCAATCAGTAAGTGGCTTATGTCCACCCAGAAGTGACCTCTCAGTGACCAGGCTGAAAGATTAAAACAAGTGGAAAAAAAAAATCTGAGCATAGCCACAGAGACTGAAATAAACTTCACAGAGTTAGTTCAGCCAAGTTTCTAAACAAAAATAATAAACTACGAAGCAAACAACAAGAGCAATACACAAGATCAATATCCAGAGTTACTACAATATATTATCTATAACGTCCAGTTTTCCAACAGCAAATTCTAAGACACAGAAAGGAACAAGAAAATATGACCTACACACAAGGGAAAAAGTAGGCAATAGAAGAAATTATTTCTGTTGGATAGAACAACTAGGCAAAAAGATCAAGGAAATAGGAGACTTGAGAAACACTGTAACCGTGTATCTAACATCTATAAAACAATACCCAGCAGCAGCAGAATACACATTCTTCTCAAATGAACATGGAACAGAGACAGTTTGCTAGACTTTAAAACAAGCCTCAGTAAATTTAAGGAGATTGAAATCATACAAAATATGTTCTCCAAACACAACAGAATAAAACCAAAAGTCAGTAACAGAAGGAAAACTGGAAAATATGTTGAAATTAATACAAACTTAAATAACCAGTGGGTCAAAGAAGAAAACATGAAGGAAATTAGAAAATACTTTGAGATGAATGAAACAAAAACATGGTGTTCCAAAATTCATAGGATACAGTGAAAGCACTGTGTAGAGTACAAACAAATGAAATAAAGAGGAGAAAAACAATACAGAAAAACCAGTGAAAATGAACGTTGGTTCTTTGGAAGATCAACAAAATCGAAAAGTATTAACGGGACTTGCCAAAAAAAAAAAGTAAAGATACATATTGCCAAAATCACTCCAGATCTTACTAAAATAAAAAGATCATAAGGGAATACAATAAATAACTATATGGCAGCAAATTAAATAACTGGAATAAACTGGACAAATTCCTAGAAAGATGAAAACTTTTGAAACTGACTCAAGAAGAAATATAAGATCTGAACAAACCTTTAGCAAGTGAGGAAATTGAATAAATAATTTTAAAACTTCCCACAAAGAAAAGCTGAGGCCCAGTTGGCTTCACTAGTGAATTCCACAAAACATATAAAAAGGAATTAACACCAGTTTTTCACAAACATTTCCAAAGAACAGAAGAGGAGGGATCACTTCCCAACTTATTCTATGAGACCTATATTATTACCCTGATACCAAAACTAGACAAGGATGAGAAAACACAGACCAATACCCTTTATGAATATAGATGCAAAAATCTTCAACAAAATATGTACCAGCAAACGAATCCAGCTTATAAAAAGGATTATACGCCATGATCAAGTAGGATTTATCCTGGGTACGCAAAGTTGGTTCAACACATGAAAATCAATGTAATAAACCTTATTAATATTAAGTGTTAGTTTTAATAATAGGCAGAAAGAGCATTTGACAGAACCCAGCAGCATTTCGGAATAAAACATTCAACAAATTAGTCACAGAGGGAACTTCCTCAGTGCGATAAGGCGTATCTATGAAAAATCCACACCTAACATCATACTTAACTGGTGAAAGTCTGGATGCTTTCCCCCTAAAATCAGGAACAAGAGAAGCATGTCCATTCTACCACTTCCATTCAACTGATAATAGTACTAAAAATATTTTATGCCAGGCACCAGACCAGACATTTTGTCTGCTTAAATTTTCACCGTAGCTCTGTGGAGCGGGAGTATGGGTGGGAACGCCTGCAGTGACGTGCCCGGGGTCATTCCAGCCGTAAGTGGCCAAGTACTAGTGGGAAACCAGGACTCCTGTTCCTATTACAATGTCTTGTTCTTTATTAATTTGTTGGCTTGCAAAGTCAAATCCTTTAACTCTTTGGTTCCTTTTTTGCCATTTGTAGCCTTCAGTTTGACCCAGCACCTCGTCGTGGAGAGCCTCACGTTACACGGCGCACCCCAGACTACTTCCTGTAAATTCCTCCTGGGGAAACCTACCTTTGTATGTGGAAGTATACCTGGCTTTTTAAAATATATATATTTAAAAACAAACAAAAAAAGCGATGGTAATCTGTGTGTTTCTGTAACAAACTGGGATCTGTCTTGGCATTAAACCACATCATGGACCAAAATGTGCCATACTAATGATGAGCATTGAGCACAATTCGAGACTGAGGTTGAGTACACTATGTTCTAGATCGGTCAGTCTGACAGTTTGCCTGCTGTATTTGTAGTAACCATTTTCCTCTGGACTGTTCAAGCAAAAAAGGTAACTAACTGCTTCATCTCCTTTTGCACTTACTTGGGAATTTTAGTTATAGTGTTTAACTAGCATGGATTAATAGAGTTGGAGTTTTATTTTTAAGAAAAATTCACAAGCTAACTTCCACTAATCCATTACCCTTTATTTTATTGAAATGTACAATTAACTGAAGAAAAGATTCTTTCGGGGAGTATGTTGTCATAACATTCAAAGAGATTTCCCTTCATTTAGACTAAATTACTGTTTTATGTTGATCTGCATATTTCTGTATATTTGTCATGACAGTGCTTGCATCCTATTTGGTGTACTAAGCAAATAAACTTTCCATTTTAAACAAAAACACTGATTTACTGTGGTGTGCTTTAAGTGAAAGCTTCACTAATTTGAAACTTGATGTAAAATTTCCTGACATAATAAACAGTTATTGAAATTTAAAAGGAATGATCTATATATAGGGCTTTTTTCAGAAGAAAGAATGTCTTTTAAGAAGAAAATGAGATGGTAGAAATGAGTATAAATATCTCAAAATTGGCTGGGCATGGTGGCTCATGCCTATAATCCCAGCACTTTGGGGTGCTGAGACAGGAGGATCACTTGAGGCCAGGAGTTTGAGACCAACCTGGGCAACATGGCAAGACCCCATCTCTACAAAAAAATTTTTTAAAAATTAGCCAAGCATGGTGGCACTCCATCCACTTGGGAGGCTGAGGCAGGAGGATTGCTGGAGCCTAGGAGTTTGGGGCTGCAGTGAGCTATGATGATAACACTATACTCTAGCCTCACCAACAGAGCACCTTGTCTCTTAAAAAAAATCTCAAAATCACAATTAATATAAATAGACTGAATGCTCTAAGTTCAAAAAGTCAGATTTTCCTTTAATCCAGCTGTCTACTGACGATAAAACACTGAAAGCAAAGGGCTTTGGATGAAGTGGTGATTAAAAGATGGAAAAAATAGACCAAGAACTAAAATCTGAAGTAAATATCTTAAAATTTAATATTTGAGACAAAATTTAAGGATGGAGGATCAATACATATAAAATTTAACAGTTAACTCGCAATTCTAAACCTACATGCACCTACCAAAATAGCCTCAATTATGCTAAAAACAAGTTCTTAGAAATACAGAGAAATTAATAAATTTTTATTACAGTGGAAGATTTCAACTCACTTCTGTATTCAAGTAAACCAGAAAAATGTAGCAGGTTTGAATAACATTTAATAAAATTGATATCACAAACATACATCTCTGCATTCTAACAATTACAGAATACACATGCTTGTCAAGATTATATTGGCGCGTTAATAAAAATTGGCAAGTATTAGGCCACATAATAGGCAAGTCCCAAAGCTTTCAAATCATTCAAATACAACACCAGATTCTCTGATTACAATGCAGTTAACTTAGAGGTCAATATCAAAAATAGTTTTAGAAATACCTATTCATCTTCACATTTTAAAAACTGAGTAACTCATGAGTCAAAGATGAAATATTGGAAATTATAAATTCTTAGAATTTGGAAAAACTGGTTATAAAAATACATATAAATATGTGAACAAAACATGCGGAATAGCCAAAACACTCCTAGCACTCTGGGAGGCAAAGACGGGAGGATCACTTGAGCTCAGGAGTTCGAGACCAGCCTGACCAAGAGTTGAGACCTGGTCTCTACTAAAAATAAGAAAATTAGCCAGGCGTGGCACGTGCCTGTAGTCCCAGCTACTTGGGAGACTGACACAGGAGGATAGGAGGATCATTTGAGTCCAAGAGTTCAAAGTTGCAGTGAGCCACTGCACTCCTGCCTGGGCAACAGGGAGATGCCGTCTTTAAAAAAAAAAAAAGGAATTTGCAAAACAAAAGATGTGGAAGTGATCAAAAAGTCGAGGATACTATGAATAACATTTGCTAATAAATTTGAAAACAAAGTTACAGAAGTACTAGAATGTTAAACTGACTCAAAAACTATAGTCTAAATAATTCATTACTATTAAAGAAATTGAATCACTCATTTAAGTCTTATATACACTGAGTACCAATGTTCATAGCCAAAAGGTGGAAACAACCCAAATTCTGCCAATAGACTAATGGATAAACTAAGTCCAGTATATACAATGGAATATTATTTTGATACATGCTGCAACATGGATGAACCTTGAAAACATGCTAAGTGAAATGAGCAAGACACAAAAACACATACTGTGTGATTCCACTTATATGAGGTACCTATAATTCGTAGACGCACAGTACAGATTGCCAGGAGCTGGAGGGAAAGGGGACTGAGTTATTTTAATGGATATAGTTTATGTTTAGGATGATGGAAAAGTTCTGGAACTGGGTAGTGGTGATGATTGTACAACAATGTGAATTCACTTAATGCCACTAATTGTATACTTTAAACTGATTTAAGTGGTAAATTATATACATATATTACCATAATAAAAATTTAGAATCAGCTTGTTATATTCACACACGAGTAAAAAGAAAAGTCTGCTGGGCTTTTGACTAAGATTGTATGAAATCTCTGTTACTTTGGGAATAATAGAGATTTTTTTACATTATTGAGTCTTCCAGTCCATGGAGATAGGATAAACCTCTTTTAAGTCTTCCTTAATTTCTCTCAACAATGTGTTAAAATATTTGGTATAAACGTCTTGCCCTCTAACCGTAATATTTGATTTGAAAATGCTACTGTAGGCCGGGCACGGTGGCTCACGCCTGTAATCCTAGCACTCTGGGAGGCCGAGGCGGGTGGATCGTTTGAGCTCAGGAGTTCGAGGCCAGCCTGAGCAAGAGCGAGACCCCGTCTCTACTAAAAATAGAAAGAAATTAGCTGGATAACCAAAAACATATAAAAAAAATTAGCCGAGCATGGTGGCGCATGCCTGTAGTCCCAGCTACTCGGGAGGCTGAGACAGTAGGATTGCTCGAGCCCAGGAGTTTGAGGTTGCTGTGAGCTAGGCTGACGCCACGGCACTCTACTCAGGGCAGTAGAGTGAGACTCTGTCTCAAAAAAAAAAAAAAAAAAAAGTAAAAATGCTGTTGTAAATGATACTTTTCTTTCAGTTTTATTTTCTAATTGTTTAGTGATGATAAATTGAAGTAAAAGTAATCTTTTAAAATATTGTGCTTGTATCCAGTAGCCATACTAAATACGCTTAATTCTTATATAGGTTGAGTATCCCTTATCTGAAATGTTTAGGACCAGAAATGTTTTGGGTTTAGGATTTTTTTTCAGATTTTGGAATATTTGCTTATCCACACCTGGTTGAACATCCATAATCCAAAAATCCAAAATGCTTCAATGAGCCTTTCCTTTGAGTGTGACCTCTGAGCATCATGTCAGTGTTCAAAAAGTTTCAAATTTTTGAGCATTTTGGATTTTGGATTTTCAATTAGGGAAGCTCAACCCATACTTACGAGAAATTACTTTGGATTTTTTTTTTTACAAAGTTGTATGAATACAAAGCATTTTTTTCCTTTTCTGATCTATGACTTTTTTTTTTATATGTTTCCTATTGCTTTGGCTAGGATAACTAGTATTTCATGTTAGCTGTAGGGTTTGGTTTTTTTTTTTCTTTTTTTTTTGGAGGTATTCATACTTTACCACTGTTTCCCTTTTATTTTTTTTTTTTAAGAGACATGGTCTCACTTTGTCACCAAGGCTGGAGTGCACTGCTGCAATCACAGCTATCTGCAGCTTCAAACGCCTGGGCTGAAGTGATCCTCCTGCCTTAGCCTCCCAAGTAGCTGTGACTACAGGTATGTGCCATCATGCCCATCTAATTTTTTTTTTTTTTTAATTTCTCATAGAGACAAGTTCTCCCTATATTGCCCAGACTGGTCTCAAACTCCTGGCCTCCAGCAATCCTCACACCTAGGCCTCCCAAAGCTCTGGGTTTATAGGCATGACCACTGTTTCTTATAGGCAGCATTTGGTTGGATTTTTTAAAATTAATAATTCAATTCACACACTACTTTTAACTGGGGATATTTAGACCATTTATATTTAATGTGATTATTGATATTGTTGGGTTTAAGTGTATCATCTTGCTATTTGTTTTCTATTTGTCCCATTTCTTTCCTCTTTTTCTGAATTCTTTTGGATTAATTGAGTATTTTTTATCCCATTTATCTCCTTGTGGCTTATTGGCTTTACACTCTTTGTTTTGTTACTTCAGTGGTTGTTTTAGGATTTGTATACATTTACTTAACACGATCTGCCTTCAAGTGATATTATACCACTTCGTACATAGTATCAGAACCTTATAATAATATACCTCCCCACTGTGTGCTATTGTTGTCATACATTTTGGTTTTACATGTATTGTAACCCCATACAGTATTATTATTACTTGTTGAAAAGTAAATTATCATTTAAAGAGACTTAAGAAAAAACCGTTTATGTATTTACTCATGTAAACCTGTACTCTTTGCAGGACTCTTCTTTCCCCGTATAGATTCATGTTTCCACCTGGTATAATTTTTCTTCTGCCTTAAGGACGTTAATATTTCTTGTAGTGCAGGTCTGCTGCTGATGAATTCCTTTGGCTTTTGTATGTCTTTTACAACGTATTTATTTTGTGTGCATTTGTGAAAGATCTTCCCGCTAGGTATAGAATTCTCTCCTTACTCATGGATTCGGAGCCCATCGCAGGCCTCCGTTCCACCCTCAGTGGACGGCTGTCACCTCGTGCTGACAGAATTTTTGCTTCTGCCTTCTCCCAGCAGCAATAATCTTCGCCTGGGAGAGGCAAATGGGTTTTGCTTCTGTTCCTTCTCCGGAAACTATTGATCTTCCAGCGCCCTGTGGGCCGCGGTACTTTCTGGGCCTTCCCCAGCAAGTTAAGGCTGTGTGGAAGGATCTGGGGAAGCCGTGGAGCTTTGTGTCTGTTCCCCACAGCCCCCAGTCAGCTCCCTGGTTGTCCTGGGTCGCCTTGCTCTGGTCTCCTGCACTGTCCCCCGCCTCCTGAACACCCGGCGAAGGCAGGTGCGGAGGAGCTTCTCAGTCTAGAGAGTGGGAACTCCCTTTGCACGTGAGGCCCTCAGCCAGGACCGGGTTCGCCACATGGGACCGGCGCAGGGCCACACACGTAGAGGGGGCTTCAGGCCTGGTTTAATGCTCTGCTGTCGCCATCTTGAAATTCTTCATTTCTGAGCAAGGGTTCCCACAGTTTTCTTTTGCACTGAGGCCCACAGATTAAATAGCCAGTCCTGTTCCAAACGGATACAGTAGTCCCCACTTGGCCTTTACAAACGTTAAAAGCTTGTATAGCAGCCACTTTTTCTCCATGCTTCGCTAAAGGGAAGGCAGTTCCTGTGTCCTCTCTCCGTGGAGACCATTATCGTTCTTTGGAATTTAGTTTGCAGGATTGCTTTGCAGCCTCAGCTCTCTGAGGACTCAAAAACGTTGATTTTGTATATCATCCAGCGGTTTCTTTCTGGTTTGTTTTTTTTTTTTTTTGGAGACAGTCTCACTATGTTGTTCAGGCTGGGCTTGAACCCCTGGCCTCAAGCAATCCTGCCTCAGCCTCCTAAGTAGATGGGACCACAGGGCGGCATCACACCCAGCCAGATCCAGCTGTTTCTTGTCGTTAGTGTGGGAGCAACATTCTTCGCAGGTTTCTGTGTCCTAAGCAGAAGTCCAAAAACGTTGTGTGTTAGAGCTTGTTATTTTTAGGCTCTGAATTTCAGCTAGCAGGGCGATTAATGATTGAAGCTAGTTCCCTCCTTTCAAAGGAGAATTTCACATCTTTTTTATTTAAAATTTTCCAGGCCGGCCGCGGTGGCTCAA
>RJWJ010000265.1:281555-303667 GCA_004363605.1 Indri indri
AAATAGAAAGAAATTAATCGGACAGCTAAAAATATATATAGAAAAAATTAGCCGGGCATGGTGGCGCATGCCTGTAGTCCCAGCTACTCGGGAGGCTGAGACAGTAGGATTGCTCGAGCCCAGGAGTTTGAGGTTGCTGTGAGCTAGGCTGACGCCACGGCACTCGCCCCAGGCAAGAGAGTGAGACTCTGTCTCAAAATAAAATAAAATAAAATAAAATAAAATTTTCCTTCAGAAAACATCATTTTTTTTTTCTCCCCATGACAAAATACCCCTTCATGTCGCTTACATAATAGGACGATCCAGAGTAAGTTTATATATTCTTTAAATAATGGACAGCTATTGTATTATTAAATTCGAGTGAGAGGATCGGCCACGTGCATCCGTCGTAGTGAGGGGCAGTTTGCAAAGTGAAGCAGGAAGAGAGGTGAGGAGTAACGGAGTGAGAGGAGATTCTCTAAATAAGGATATGCGGCGTCGGTGCTAGCAACACTGTCAGTTCGAGGTCACATAGATGATGTCGCAGCAAATACAAGGGGCTCTCGCTTCCGCTGTCAGCACGAGTGTACTCCTACTCCTTTTCCTCGCACACTATTTCGAAAATACTCAGAAGCATATTCCTTAGTATTCTTAAGATGTAGGTCTTTTACATTTTTGATTTTCCTCTTTCACCGAAGGATATTATTAAAAACAATAGCAAACAGGCTAAGTTGAAATAGGATTCAGGTTAGTTTTTGCTGGGGCCATTAAAAAACTTTTAAAAGTCAGAGCCTTCTCATATAGCACTTGGTAAATTTATAAAGTCAGCTCCCTTCTTATCTTAAGCCGGTTGGTATCTTTTAACATTTAATTACAACTTTGGGAGGCTGAGGCAGGAGGATCGATTAAGGCCAGGAGTTTGACACTGGCCTGGGCAACACAGCAAGACCCCATCTCTACAAAAAATAGAAAGATTAGCCAGGCCTGGTGGCACGCGCTGTAGTCTCAGCTGGGGACTTGGGAGGCTGAGGCAGGAGGATCACTTGAGCCTAGGAGTTTGAGGTTGCTGTGAGTTACGATGATGCCACTGCACTCTAGCCTGGGCAACACAGCAAGACCCTGTCTCTAAAAAAAAAGAAAAAATTTTAATTGTAAAAAATTATGCAAAAGTAGAGAGGAGGGTTTCAAGTATCCCCATGTACCTTTAATATTTACTCATCTATATCCCCACCTACTGCCCTACTGCCTCTGCCCCGGATTATTTTGAAGCAAATTTTGACCATAATTCCCATGATATTGTAGTGTATATCTTTAGAGATAAGGATTCTTTTGCTCTCTGTTTCTGTCTCTCTCTCTGTCTCTCTCTCACTCACCTAACCACTATATCATTATCACACCTACAAAAAATTAATAATTCCTTAATCATACATTTCTAATTTTCTCATCTCATTGCAAGAAGGCCACAGTACAAAGAAGTAATATCATTCACCAAGAATCTAAAGATTTAAGGCATTAGTAGTTCCTTTCCCTAAAACCAGAGGAAAAAATACTGCTTTTGTAACCAAGGAAACAATTAAGCATCTCTATTTTTAGCCCTTTAGTTGTATATGCGACCAATAGTGTTTGTTCTTTGTGTTAAAGAAAAATGTCTGCATTACCATGCCAAGAAATGACCCTAATGATTTTTGCATTAGAAAGTGTGCAAACGGGAGAGCCTTTAATCCACAAATTTTAGGAACTATTTGCTAACTCCTGAAATTTTGGCTGTTTAAAAGATAACATAGATTTTTTTGAGGCGATAATAATTTTCTGTACTCAAAATTCTTGCAAATGGATGTGGGTAAACAACTGAAAATAGAGCCAGTGAAAGTCTGTGATCAGAACAGGTGGATATGGAAATGTTCATTCTTTTTCTTTTGCATTTCTGTTTGTATTTGAGTCTATTTCAAAGAATAATGGTAGCTTACTGAATCTTTGAAAGGAACCCTGATTAGGACATATATATCAACAGCTTTTTTACCCAGAAGAGTAAAAGTCATTCCTAAGCACTCTATATATTGTTGGGGGCAATGCCCTGAATATTTCATGGGCTATCTATTGCCAAATAACTAATCTGCCCCAAACACAATAGCTTAAAACCCACTTATTATCTCCCACGGTCGCCGTGGGTCAGGGCCCCAGGAGCAGCCCAGATGACTGGTCCTCATGAGGTTGCGGTGAAGGTATTGGCCAGGCCTGTGCCTCTGAAGATGTGACTGGGCTGGATTTGTGCCCAGATCAACCACGGAGCTGTTGGCAGGCGGCCTCAGTTTCTTGGCATGGGGTTCCATCTGTTGTGCTGCCAACATGGTCGCCACCAGAGCAAGTGATGAGACACAGACAGAGACAGAGGGATAGAGCCAGAACCAAGACAGAAGTGCAGTCCTTTATAATCTAATCTAAGAAGGGACATACCGTTACTTCTGGTTAATTCTGCTGGTCATACAGATCAACCCTGGCACATTGTGGGAAGGGACTGCACAGGCTGTGACCATCAGGAGACAGGGATTATTGTAGGCTATCTTGGAGGCTGGTTCCCAGTCTGCCCTGTACCCCCCAGGAATCCACCGCCCTCCCACATGAAAGTACCTTCACCCCCTCCCAAGGAACACACAAGTCTCATACCATGACAGCATCAGCTCAAAGCTCAGAATCTTATCATGGACATTAGGTCCAGGGGCAAATGAGACTGTTAGGGTGACGTTCTTTTTTTTTTTTTTTTTTTTTTTTTGAGACAGAGTCTCACTCTGTTGCCTGGGCTAGAGTGCCGTGGCATCAGCCTAGCTCACAGCAACCTCAAGCTCCTGGGCTCAAGCGATCCTCTTGCCTCAGCCTCCCAAGTAGCTGGGACTACAGGCATGCGCCACCATGCCCGGCTAATTTTTTCTATATATTTTCAGCTGTCCAATTAATTTCTTTCTAATTTTTTTTTTTAATAGAGACGGGGTCTCGCTCTTGCTCAGGCTGGTCTCAAACTCCTGAGCTCAAACAATCCGCCCGCCTCGGCCTCCCAGAGTGTAGGGTGACGTTCTTAAGCACAGCTCTCAAACACAGTTCTCCATGACAAATGAACTCAGAACTTAGCTGCCTAAAACATTATTTATTACCTCACAAACCCTGAGGGCCAAGAATCCGGAAGCATCTTAACTGGGTGGTTCCGGCTCAGGGCTCTATGAAGTTATACTCAAAGCTGTTGGCCAGAGCGGCAGTCTCTGAAGGCTGGATGGGCTGGAGGTCTCGCTCTGGGCTCCCTCACGTGGCTGTGGGCAGGAGCCCTCAGTTCCTCGCCATGTGGGCCTCGCCACAAGGCTACTCACGACAGAGCTTCTTCCCCCAGAGCAAGTGACCCAAGACAGAAGCCACACCTTTCATAAGCTAAACTCAAAAGTGACACACCACCACTTCTGAATAATGGCCACACAGCCTAATCGTGGATCCCTGGGAGAGGACTACACACAGGTGTGAACACCAGAAGGTGGGATCACTAGGGCCACCAGAGCTGTCACATCTCCTAGGTGGCATAATTACTTGGGAGCTCTCACAATAACCAGTTTTTTTTTAAAGGGTGTAAAAATGTGAGGGTCTTTTTTTTTTCATATACAAGCATACAAAAGTCTGGCAAGACAGACAGAAAACCGTGGTGTTAATCAAGCTTATTTCTAGGTATTGGGATTAGGGGTGATTTTTAGTTTTGTTTTTGTAACTCTGTAAAGTTTTGAAACACTTTTACAATTAATGAGTCTAGAATCAGAAAAATATTTTTCATTTATTTGAATGTGGGATATTCCAGAGACCAAAAAAAAAGTTAAAAGATTGAGACGACTTATTGTTTATTTCCAAACAAGTATTAAGCATCTACTGTGTAGTAGGTACTTCTAGGGTGGAAAAAAAGACGCAGCCCTTGCCTTTAAGTACCTATTTGAGAAAACAAAAATATGGCTGGAATACAGTATAATAAGTTCTACAGAAGAGGTACAAAGGGCAACATATACGGGAATCAGGTGAACGGAGTTTTAAAATAGAACACAAGATAGAAAAAAGGAGTGACTACAACAAAGTTAAGAGCCTTTTATACACACTTGGAGTTTGAACTCAGTATTATAATGCATGAATATACCATTACAGATAGGCAGGAAAAGGAAATGATCAGATATATTTTTAAAAATTCACCTATATTTTAATGCTTTCATAGTTTGTTGTTTTGTTTTGTTTTGTCGTAGCTGGGACTACAGGTCCACGCCACCATGCCTGGCTAATTTTTCTATTTTTGGTACAGACGAGGTCTTGCTATGTTGCTGAGGCTGGTCTCGAACTCCTGGCCTCAAGCGATGCCCCCACCTTGGCCTCTGAAAATGCTGGGATTAGAGGCATGAGCCACTGTGCCTGGCATACTTTCATAGTTTTATTTCATTTGAGACTAGCCTGGGCAACCCCATTTCTAAAAAAAAGAAAAGAAAAGGAAGAAAAATTAGCCAGGCATGGTGGTGTGTACCTACAGTCCCAGCTATTCAGGAGGCTGAGACAGGAGGGTCACTTAAGCCTAGGAGTTCGACGCTACAGTGAGCTATGATCATGCCTGTGAACAGCCACTGCACTCTATACAGCCTGGGCAACATAGTGAGACCCCCACCTCTGTGTGTGTGTGTGTGTGTGTGTGTATACTGATCCATTGGACCTTTGTAAATGTTACAATGCAAAATTATATAAACTGCAAACGTTAGTTAAGTGTAATATATACCTATCAAAAAGAACTTCAAAGCTGTAAAGAGCTTTCAAACTTCTTTTTAAACTCTAGAACTTCGGCAGAATAAACATTACTACTTATAACACTTTGAGGAGTTAGACTGAATTGTGAAACACTCATTGTGTGGTAAAATGGATTACAGAGGCAGAAACCAAGGTCCTATGACTTTGTTTTCTAACACTGAGAAATGATGTCAGCTGGGAAAAATACAAATTATTGATGGCCTTATTATATGCATTTTTACCTCATTCTCATTTAGTACTTTGTAAGATGGCACAGTCCACAGATTATTATGTGCAGAGGACAATCCTTTATGCTGAGGTCCCCATGGATGTCAACATTAAAAGTTTACTGCCTTGAGCTCAATCAAGGTATGGCACGAGTTTAACGTGAAGCCTTTGTTGTCCCGTAAGGTCATGGCATAACTGATTTTATGTAGAACACGTAGTTCTCGTCACTCTCCTAGTTGCCCTGCTCTTTCTCTTCCACGTTGAGCACGGTATCCACAGTAATCCCCACGTCCTCCAGTGACAAGCCTCCCTCCACTTCCAGAGGCCTTCTGGGGAAGGAAGTAGAAAGGCTGTACAGGGACGTGTGGTACCCAAGTCTCATCATCCAGTCGAGTAAGACCTAGAAGATAAAAAGCTTAGTCATTATCAAGTACTGTACACAGTGTCCCTCTGGATGGCCATGACATTGTACAATTCTGTCACTGTCAAATCATGTCCCTAGGAGTAATGAAACAGAACTTTCACACTCTTCAGAGAAACTTTCCAGAGCTTAAAAGAAAATAGCTGGCCACAAATTTGGAGATGCAAATAATCTTTATTACCTTTTGTTTCAGAGGAGGCGTAGGGGATCACGGCAGCTCTGGACAGCATTCGTTTAACATTATAAAAGCCCCATCCATACATAGGGAATGGAAAAAGTATTCAATAAATAGGTTGAGAATAAAAGGTTAGCATTTGGGGAAGACATTTAGATCAAAATCTAAACCAACTCAGGCATGCACGCCTACAATTCCAGGTACTCTTACTCTGGAGGCCAAGGTGGGAGGATTGATTGCTTGAGGCCAGAAGTTGTAGACCAGCCTGGGCAATAGTGAGACCACCCCATCTCTACAAAAAATAGAAAATAGCTGGGCATGGTGGTGCATGCCTTTAAGGCAGGAAGGTCACTGAGCCCAGTTTGAGGCTGCAATGAGCTATGATCACGCATCTGTACTCCAGCCTGGGTGACAGAGCACGATCCTGTCTCCAAAAACACATAGAAAAAGAAAGAAAGAAAGAAGGAAGAAAATCTAAACTAATAGTCAACATCAAAATCACTCAGGAACTTTGTACTTTGTCACAATAGCTATGTCTAGGCTCCAAAGACTGTCTTATGATGGCCTGATTTCCAATGGGCCCTTCCTATAATTTTTTTAATTTACTTTTTATTTTTTAAGAGATGAGGGCTTGCTATGTTGCCCAGGCTGCTCTCAAACTCCTGGGCTCAAGCAATCCTCCTGCCTCAGCCTCCCGAGTGGCTGGGACAAGAGGCACATGCCACCACACCCGGCTACCATTCCTATAATTTTATAACATTTCCTGTCAAGAAGATTCCCATAGTAATGATCAAAATTTCCACTTACTATTGCCTAAAATCAGTGCCTAGTTAGAAACATAAAATGTTTATTTTAAACAAAGGATGATTTGTTGTTTTAGCAAGAAAGATGGATGAAGGAATATTCTGGGGGAAGCTGCTGTTTCAAATACAGGTAATCCCTGACTTCAGCTGCTAGCCACCATCCAAGAACCTACTGATGATGCTCCTTGTAATCAAGGTACATCTATGTCATCATACTTAAAGCTCAATAATTTTCTAATATATGGATATACCTTAATTTAACCTTACAGAAACAGACATTTATACCTTTGAACATTTGTCTTTTTTTCTATAGAACACATTCTCACAAATGAAATTGCTGGGTCAAAAGATATATTTTTAAATATTTCAAAAATATAATGGTAAATTCTCCAACAGGAACACTGGTCCAATATGCATTCACATTAACAAGGTATGAGAATCCCTGTTTTCCCCACACACTTGCCAAATTTAGGTACTATAAGTAGAAAATGGTGTCCCATTTTATTTGCATTTCATTGATTCTGAGGTCAAACTTTTTTTTTTTCCATATTTTTATCTGCCACTTGGTCTTCTTTAGGAAATCCTGATATCCATGTTTTTTTCTGCCATTCTCAGGTTTTTATCTTTTCCTTGATTTGTATAAGCACCTTATAAAAAATGACTATCATACCTAAACAGTAAAATATTTTTTTCAAATTTGTCTTTAACTTTATGAACATTTTCTTTACAAAATTTTTAATTTTTATGTAGTCAAATCCATCAGTATTTTCCATTAGTGCTTAAAGCATTCTTATCACAGAGGATTAAATCCAACAATTGGGACAGAGAATTATTTACATATAATTTTAATGCACACATAATTATATGTTTAAATGTAATGAGAAATGGAAATATACCAAAATATTAGTAATTGGCATCGCACTGCAGATATAATTCTTTTTCTCTCTACTTTCCATGTTTTCCAAATCATCACTAACAAACACAGTCTTGTTTCTGAATACTGGCTGCTTCTCAAGGATTTAAAAGCATCTCGCATTTCGCAAAACTGTGAAAATGTAAGTAAAAACAAAAAGAAAAAAAGAAAAATATAGCAAAGGGAAGAACAAAATCTGAATGCAGAGATCACAGTTCAAAGCAGCACAGGTGTGTATCTAGTTATCTGCCTTTCTACATGTAGAGTACATATAATGTCCTTTATCTTCATCTGATGGGAAAATCAGATGACAGTGTGATAATACCTTTTTTTATTCACACTCCATGTGAATAAACTACTGCCAAATTCAACAAAAACATTTCTCAAAATACGAATTTCCTCACTTACCTGGGAACTGCAAGACTTAAAAAACCTTCTCCTCAGGACACGCCCACTTGGACTTCGGAGAGCCACAGTAACTACCTGGGGAATAAAAATGTTCGGATAAGAATTCCAATCCACTTGCTCTTTGCAGTTCCAAAATGACTACTCCTAGGAAACACCTATAATTATTTAGAAAAGCTCATCATGTGGAGATTTGTAGGAATTCAGCTCTGAAAGCAGTAGACCAACATCAAGGTCCAGATAAAATTCACTCTAAACATGGAAATAATTCTTCCAAAATGGGAAATTAAACATCTTCCCACTGACTGAGGTCAGGGACCAAGCCTTCCGAAGAGGATACTGAAGACTAGATGCTTCTGTCTGCCCAGATAACATCCAGATTGGAACTGGGCTTCAAAAGTGACCTGGCAAACCAAGAAGACCCAATGCCATTTCACATGCTGCGGACAAGAACATTAGATTGGAAGGAAACAAGAAGCCACCCCATCCATTCTGTCATCGTAGGCTGCATACTGCCTCTGTGTCTTCCCAAGCGTGTATATCAAAGGGCATTATAAAAAAGAAAAACGATGAATTAGTAATTTATTCTGATGTTCATTTTTTACCTGTTAGGAAATCCTTTCTTATGACTAACATCATTAGCTATTCTGGGACTTATGTGGGCGCCATGTTATGTATACAACGGTGGTTTTAGAGCAGTACCTGCCCGCCTAAGGAAAGCCATGAAACAAAGTATTTCCTCTCAAATGATCGAGGAATTTGATTCACAACCAAATCAGTGTAATGTTGAGCCCTGTTAAATGAAAGTTCCACTGCAATGCTATTACTTCTACTAAAAAAAGGTTTCATAATAAAACATAGCATTATAAAAGAACTGAATCACAGATTAAAAGCCAATTCTGCTTATTTTTAGGAACAATAAAATTTTTACGGCCGGGCGCGGTGGCTCACGCCTGTAATCCCAGCACTCTGGGAGGCCGAGGCGGGCGGATTGTTTGAGCTCAGGAGTTCGAGACCAGCCTGAGCAAGAGCAAGACCCCGTCTCTACTAAAAATAGAAAGAAATTAATCGGACAACTAAAAATATATAGAAAAAATTAGCCGGGCATGGTGGCGCATGCCTATAGTCCCAGCTACTCGGGAGGCTGAGGCAGAAGGATCACTTGAGCCCAGGAGTTTGAGGTTGCTGTGAGCTAGGATGACGCCACGGCATTCACTCTAGCCCGGACAAAAGAGTGAGACTCTGTCTCAAAAAAAAAAAAAAAATTTTTACATTGAGGGTTGTTTACTACAATGATCTGATAGGAGAATTAAGGCCAACTGCCTTGTGAGAAACTAGTATTAAAAGACAGTGAATCAATGTTTTTCATTATGATTAGATAAATACTTGAGAGAAATTAAATATCATTGTTTGAAATCTAGCAGTCATTCTGCTCTTACTGTGAGGGTTGGTTGTGCAATCTCTCCTAATGTTACTGACAGTGTAGTGGCCTGCCATATGAATGGATAAAATGCATGGGCTGCAATTCGGACTGGAAAGAAAACCAGTGTCCCAAACACAGATAGTTAAGTGACATCTAATTTAAAAGTAGCAGCAATAAATTAAAATGTGTTTCCCAGCGACTCCTTAAAAGGAAATAAGACAGCTTACAATAATGCAAATAGTTGCTGTGGTAATACAGTAATTATGATGATTAACAAAATTATTTTCCAAATATCTTAAAATTCTATGGTGACTGTCTTTTCAACTCAAAAGTGGAACAGTAACATATGGTGCATATTCCACTGAGAATTCTGGACTACCATGAGTTATTTCTTCCTCTCATTAAAAAAAATCTAACCATATGAATATTTTAGAACTCCATAGATAGCTACAATACTAAATATATAACAGGCACTGAATACATCAGGGTGTACTGCTTAAGCAAGAATTGCATTATTTTTCAGACCCTCTCATTAGAAATGCATGTTACTCATTAGTTCCCTCATTAAGGGTCTGCTCCTACATCCCAGCAGGCTTTTAGGATAACAGGAATTTTCTCATGTGGCTCATTATATAGTCACTACATATACAGAAACATACATCTATATAGTGAAAGCTTCATCTAGTTCTAATAATCTTTAAAATGAGTGTTAATCCCTTCCCTAGCAATACAGAATTAAAATATGTCTCTCTATTCTGTGGGTGATATCAGACATTTAATGGGCTTAACTTTAATAAGAAAATAGAGAATTTCCTAAAGATTATGATTTCCAGTATTCCTAAAAGTGAAATTATCGTTTTACATATGTACTCATAAAACAGTTACATAGCTTAGGGACTGAAATATATTTGTTATGGTAGGAGCAGGCTTAAATATGTATGATGATATGTACTGATTATGTTATATGACATGTAGCAATTATGATACTAGATCAAAACTGTTAAGTTGACAAACAGGAAATAGTATCTTGCAGAAAGACGGAAACAATGTAATTTACAAGGATAAACATCCCCAAACCTTGGATAACTATGGTATATCACATTCCCTACTCTATATGCATGGCTTTTTTAACTTTGAAAATACTCTGAGTGGAAGATGGGTTGGAACAGCACACTTCCCTAAATAGAATGCTTTCTTTTTTTCTTGTTGGTAACTTCTATGATGATGCTAACACTCCAAACTTAAAAAAGTCTATTCTCATTATCCTGAAAAAATCTGCTACACTGACCTGCTTAGAACCAGGTCAGCAGACCAGGAGCAGGATAACAAGATTTAGGTCCATGAGAACAGAATTACATAAAGACAGAATGGGACATTTGAAGTCTTGTGAATGGTTAGCGGGAAATTAAACATTTTCACATTGCATTCTTAGAAATCTATGAGCAATTGTAACTGCACAGATGGAAAATGCCTTGCCCAATGATGACTCCAAAATTTATTAGCTTTTCTTGATTAGTGTAGAATAGAATATACTGTAAAAGTATCAAGTAGTATCAACTATACATTAGTGGTATTCTTTTTTTTTTTTTTTGAGACAGAGTGTTGCTCTGTTGCCTGGGCTAGAGTGCCGTGGCGTCAGCCTAGCTCAGAGCAACCTCAAACTCCTGGGCTCAAGCAATCCTACTGCCTCAGCCTCCCAAGTAGCTGGGACTACAGATGCACGCCACCACACCCAGCTAATTTTTCTATTTTTAGTAGAGATGGGGTCTCAGTCTTGCTCAGGCTGGTCTCAAACTTCTGATCTCAAGCAATACTCCCACCCTGGCCTCCCAGAGTGCTGTGATTACAGGTGTGAGCCACTGCGCCGGGCCCATTAGTGATATTTTTAATAAAACTTCATTACTTAACGTAAAAGTTGTTTGTACTGATTAATGCAATATATTCATGGTGTATACATTTTACATGTGACTTTCAGGTAACAATTATTTACCATAATTTTGTTGACTTTATTAAGCAAAAACAGACAGAACCAAAAATCAGAGCAGGGAGAAGGAAATGGGATAGTATTGCTTATAGAGTGGGTAAGAGAGGTCCTGGCTACAGCCAGAGGCCTGGGTCTAACCCTGGTTCCACCACCAGGTGCCTCAGAAACTCTTCCTGCCTCTGGCTTCAACTTCAAGTAAAGAGATGGCATGGGATAGTTTCTGAGGTCCTCTCCCACTCTAAAATTCCATTACTCTGACATATACTTTAATGAGTATAACACAAAATGTCATCTATCAAGTATTGGAAAAAGGTAGAAAGGAAACACAATGGAATAAATAACAAAAGGGAAACATCGCCTGCCAATGACAAGACCAGTCTCTGTAGCAGAGGCTTCTTAACCTTTCAAGGGACATGGACCTGAGAATCTAAAGAAAAACATTGTCCTTCTACCTACAATCATGAAAAGGTACAATTTCAAGGGATTCACTGACAACCCGATGTCTGTCATCTGTGCACCTTCAGTGACAACCGTATTCTACAGGAATAATATCGTATGCTTCAAAGCCAGGGTAAGTTCATAAAAGGTGTTCCCTGTCAAACCTAAGCTGTATTTAGCACATTAACTGCCATGTGAGTTGTATTTAACTCACGCTAGTTTTGAGCCCGGGACCTTGTGAAGTATATGTAATTCACATGTCTCTTCGCCCTAGGAGCCCCAAGAACTATTTTTCAAGTTGTACATAAGTCACGCACAGAAAACTAAAAAACGACAAAATTTTTATTAAATTAGAAAAGGATTATTTTGTTTTCAAAGTTTTTATTCTATTTTTGCAATAAAACACCATGGCCCCAAGGGAAAATTTTTTTTTCTAGTGCAGCAGTCAATGTGCTAATTACTCCTGTATTATAAAATGGTTGTCATGGATACCAACCAACCCAGAGCTTGAGAAGTGAGGATGAGGACAGACACGTCGTGGGCATGAATTTGTTGGGTATAAGGGCGGAATTAGAAGTCTTTAAAAAAATTGTTGTTCTCCTGGGGGCTTGGTATCTGGATTGCACACTTCATTGTCTTTGTATGACTTCCAGATTTTCCTCAGATATCCAGGGTTTTACATTAAACTTAAACGTTACCAACGTGTTGACAAAAACGAGACACCACCCCCCCCCAATTGCTTTCATGGCTGCTTCAAAAATGGCTTCCAAACAGTTGCTGAGCTCCAAGAAATGGAAAGCTATGAGGGCTCTGCTTCTGGGTTTACCGCTCAAATGACTGGATGGCTCCCAAGACACATGCTCCCCCTACATTAGGGAAGCGTCTGTAGCTAAGCTGGCCATGGCAGGAAGGCAGCAGAGACTAGGAAGCTGGGAGGAGGGCAGCTCAATGCCAAATGGGGAATGAGTCCCACCCCAGCCCCCCAAACAGCAAACCACTCTTAAATTAAAACATCTTCAAGGTAGCTGCCGTCTTCATTTGCTCTTTTTGAAAAGGAAAACTACAATGTTAAGTCATCTGCCTATTTTGATTCTGTTTTAATAAATAACTCATTTGCTGATCTACAGTTCTGGAAAAGCCCGTATGTATCCCATGCCTGAGGCAGTGGCTCTAAAAGACAGCTCAGCAGATGGCAGGCTTCCAAAAACTCAAAGGAAGGCCTAATTACAGCACAAAGACATGAACAATTATGCTTTCTTTTCTTTCTAAACCCAAGTTTGGATAGAACACAATTACTTAAAGAAAACAGAAAATTAATTTTCAAAGGAAAAAAAAGCTTACTTCTTTGGCTGTTTCAGGTGGTTCTTCAGGTAAATCAAAAACCTATAGAAAAGTAAGTATTGGTAAAAGGAATACAAACATTTTCAAGAAGCAAAAAAATCTCAAAGAGAAGAGTTTCTTTCAATATAGAGTTTAGATACATCTAAGCTTAATGAAATCTTTTCTTTCAATATACATCTCTAAAAAGTTTACAATGAAAATGAGAGTTCAATTAATAAACATTTTAAAAGTTTATAGGCCATTTAAAGGACTTTATAATTAATAAACATTTTTTTGGTAAGCAACTTTTTGCTAACAATAAATCATAAAAATAGGATTTGAGATGGCAGCTACTAATCTATACACATTTAAAGAATTTTGTTTTTATGATGTTCCAAGACAGTATATAAAAAATGTACTATTTTATATTTTTTTCTTTTTTTTGTTTTTTAAGGCCGGTCAATTGAAACAGTGGAAAAATGTTAAAAAAACAAGCTGTGCTCTATGGCTCATGCCTATAGTCCCAGCTACTCAGGAGGCTTAGGCAGGAGGATCGCTTGAGGCCCGGAGTTATAGTCCAGCCTGGGAAACATAAATGATACCTTGTCTCTTTAAGAAAAAAAAGAAAAGAAAAAAAATACACACACACACACACACACATATAAAAACAGACAATAAATATTAACATGAATTAAGTTCAGTAAGACCCCAAAATTATTTAGGTTCATCGATATACACATTTTTACATGAATATAAATTTCTCTTCACTGATGCTCCTGGGAAATTGCTAGCAACCATTCACTGTGGTTGCTTTTGTCAGTCACTCAACTTTCCCTACTTCTGTTAATCTAGTAAGAAATTGGATATTCAGACCATTTTCTCTTAATAAAATACTGGCTACCAATGACTTCACCTTAGAAGGACTCTTTATTTTTTAATACCATAGACTCTATGTTTTATGACATTTTATCTAACAAACATTACTTTCATTTACTAAATATTAATAATCCATTTGTTTTCCTTTGGTATCAAAAGCATATGTGACTATCAAGCAAAATTTACCATCAGCATGAGACAGTGTTATTAACAAAAAGCAAAGAAACTTGAATTTTTAGTTAGTCCGTTTCATTCATTAGATCTTTTTGAAATGTTAGTCATAGTTCAATAACCTGATTCCTATCCTCAGTCTTCACGACGGGACAGGAAATCTCAGATGGAGAAGGAATGGATTAGAAACTGCTTTCAGGGAATAGATAGCCTCCCAGCATTCCCTGAGAGTCAGTAAAAACAGAGTTCTTATTTCCAATCTTTCCCAGCTCCAAACCGGAATCAATTTAGGGATTAAAGATTTGAAAGGAAAGCATGTATAATAAACCTGGGCACTACTCCAAAGTGACTGATTACAGAAGGGCCGGGGAGGAAAATTATATACTGATGTTAATAACAGGTATTAGACACTCACAAAATATGGCTTAATAATATCTTAAGCTACTACCTCTTAGGAATGTTTCCCTTAGTAAACATTATATTTTTCCCATCTATATAATCAAATTACCTCCTCAAAAAGAACTGAGTATTTTCTAAACCTATTATCATTTATCTTTAGCTCCCCTCTTAGTTGGGTTCCAAACATTAATATGAAACAAGGTAAGTCATTCTTAATGAAAGCGACCACTTTGTAACGTGGTGGGAAGACACCGTGCGGATGAAAAGCCAGTCCTGATCTTCACTCGATACACCGCCTCGCCCAGAACACAGTTACAACTCAGTGACAGGCACAAGGTACTGAACCTCCTTCCACGTGGGCTGTTCAGCAGGTGGTGGAACTTCGGTTAAAGGCTTAGGCAAGTTCCGTCTCTTTGCTGCTTCTCTGTTTGATGTTTTAAAAGATGTCTGACTTGCATGTTCAAGCACTGAATCTTCATCACCCTGGTCAAAAACAACAAATAATTTCTAAAGTGATGCTTTCTATAGACTTCATTCTATTCAAAATGGTTATTTTTTTTTTTTTTTACCCTGATGGCATTTCAGTGTAAAAATCTAAGCAAGCCATTATGAGACCCAGAAAATTAAAGCATTATCTCCTTAGACAAGAAAACATGGATCCCAATGTCTGGAATAAACTACCCACATCCAGTTCTGTGGTTTGCTCAAGACGGACAAAAGGCTACAGGCCCCTTTCCATCTTTAACCAACCCTCAAGTTTCTCAGTAGCATGGAAGAGAGAAAACACCCTGAAAATATGCAAAGGAAGCAAAGCAGTGCAAGGGATTATGCTTTAAAAGACTGTGGAAATGTCTTTAAGGATATTCCTTTTCCTTGGTAAAAAAAAAAACAAAAAACAAAAAACAAAACTTAAAATTGTGAACTTCCATTAGCAATGAACAAAATTCACATTCAATGCCAAAGGACAAAATAGTCAAACGCTAATTTGACTTTTAAAAAGTCAAATATAATGAATATAATGGGAGCTTAATACCTTGAAGATCTTACTGAGGAAAGATCAGAATTTTCTCATACGAGAAAACAGTGCTTCATTCAACAGTTTTCTCAAACACTATGATCCAAATTATGTGCTCTTTAGGCACCAAAAACCACTTAACCATTAGATACAAATATGCTGAATAAAAACTAATATACAATCATTGTCAGTAAAGACTCCTAAAGACAGACTGCTCACAGCTTAGCACCGTTTTCAACTTGAGAAAATTAAAACATGTAAAAGGAAACGTAAGTAATAACAGGATTCAAAATATAAAATACGAATATTTTCTAACCCCGAGTTTGTGACCATTGCTTAACTTCCAGGTTTCACCCGTCATCTGATGAAAGCGCTCCTCCAGTTTTCTCAATTTCATTTCCTGGTGAGGTTTTAAAACGTTCTCTATGTATCTGTTGGCCTGTTTAAAAAAACAAATTAGGTGTTGTTACTATATATTAACGTTCCAAAAAATTGACATTGTCTATAAAGTTGTAAATCCAAACTAGGGAGGAAGTAGTGTTTTCATGCTAATTTTTTTTTTTTTTTTTTTTGTGATAGGGTCTTACTCTGTCACCCAGGCTGGAGTACAGTGCTGCAGTCATAGCTCACTGCAACCTTGAACTCCTGGGCTCAAGCGATCCTCCTGCCTCAGCCTCCCAAGTAGCTGGAACTACAGACACCTGCCATCATGCCCAGCTAATTTTTTAATTTTTTTGTAGAGGCAGAGTCTCACTATGTTGCCAGGCTGGTCTCACACTCCTGGCCTCAAGCTACCCCCCTGCCTCAGCCTCCCAAAGTGTTGGGATTATAGGCATGAGCCACCACACCCCGCCACTAATTCAATTTTGCCAGAAAACCAGCAACCTCCACTTTGCATCATTCTCTAAGAATTTGCGTTGATACAAAATGCAAATGAAAACAAATGTTCTATATTTATGTTTGTATGGCCAGGTGACTATATATTCTATAGTTGGGTTTTTAGTGCACAAACACAGAAAGCTTAACTTTAAATGCCCCAGATTTTTTTGTATTCTCTCTATACACTCTTTTTTTTTTTTTTTTTTTTTTTTTTGAGACAGAGTCTGGCTCTGTTGCCCGGGCTAGAGTGCCATGGTGTCAGCCTAGCTCACAGCAACCTCAAAGTCCTGGGCTCAAGCGATCCTCCTGCCTCAGCCTCCCGAGTAGCTGGGACTACAGGCATGTCCCACCATGCCCAGCTAAATTTTTTTTTTTATATATATATATTTTTAGTTGTCCGGATCATTTCTTTCTATTGTTTAGTAGAGACGGGGTCTCGCTCTGTTCAGACTGGTCTCGAACTCTTGACCTTGAGCGATCCACCAGCCTCGGCCTCTCAGAGTGCTAGGATTGCAGGCGTGAGCCACCGCGCCCAGCCTTCTCTATACACTCGTGCAAAATTATGCTTTACCTTTTCACCCTGTGCCTCTTGTTGCTTTTTTCTCACGAGTTTTTGCCTTTTCTCATGCTTCTCTTCTTCTTCTTCTAAGACATCAAAACGGAAAAGTGTCTTTTAATGCCCAAGTATCAATAGGTCAAATGGTTTTTTTCTCTGAAAATAGTTTGTAGATTTTAACATTTTTGGGGAATAATAAGCCTTTAAAAAAGATTCTATTTTTCAGGTAATGAAAATGAGATATATGCAGACAGTTGAAACAAGGAAATTTACAAGAAAATCAATAATAAAAGCTCTGTTCTGAAACAAAAATTCTGATATGTATTAATACTGTGTGTACAGTCGGCCTTCTGTATCCACGTGTTCCACAGATTCAGCCAACTTCAGATTGAAAATGTAGTTAGGCCTCTGATGGCTGTGTCTGCACTAAACAGGTATAGCCTTTTCTCCTTGTCATTATTTCCTAAATAATACTGTATAACAGCTATTTACATAGCGTTTACATTGTATTCAGTATGTCCTGGAACCAATCCCCCATGGATACTGAGGGACAACTGTAATAGTTTTGCCAAGGAAGCTTCTAGAATATTCTGGTGGGTTTTATTCTGCAGGCCCGACAGGGCTCCAGCAATTCCACGGCTTGGCATGGAAGCCCATTACTGCACATGAAGTGTGGAAGGCTGCACTGCCAGCCTGAGCAGTGCCATCCCACTGCCCTTGGACGTGGCAGAGAAAGCAATATGCTCAGTCCCCAAAGGTGGGGCGTGCTTGTTATCTCCTATAACGACCGAACCAATATTTGGTTGTTGCCCATTGAATGTCAAGACAAAGAACTTCTGCTGCTATGTGGACTCATTTATTCTTGGTATAGTAAGTTGCATTTAAGTACATGGCTCCATTCTTAAAAGAACATTTAAAGAATAATTTTCTAATACAGCAATAATATTCAAAATGCCTCACAAATATTAACAGTGAACCAGAAACCATATTACGTTGAGGAATAATCCATCTTTGGGAAAACAAATCCTTTGAACTTCTTTGCTCCTTGAATAGGAGCACACCCTTCCACCAACAACTTTCTCTCTATGGCAGTACATATGTCCCCAAGTTTATAAAATAAAGATTAGGGCAGTAAACCCAACAGGAAATCAGAGGGCCCAAATGCACCACTAATTTGCTACGTGATCAATCAGACTCAGTGATCTTAAGACTCCTTCTAGACTCTGAATCAAAGAATATACTTTTAAAACAAATCAGTAGCCAGGGATAGTCTTTAAAGCCACTGAGAACTGACTGCTTCTGAACTTTTGATACACCTCATCTTGCAAACCTTTACATCTCGATATCTGATGACAGTAGGGAAGAGAGTGTATGGGTTTTTTTACTCATTTGAAGAAAATCTGACAATAATTAGGCACTATATATAGTCTTAATATTACTTATATATAGTGTTAGCCTTCAGTGATGCCTCAAATTGTCAACCCATAAATGTACCAAATGACTTGTACTCCAACAACACAAAGGTACAACTTAAAGTACAGAAACTGTGTCAAAGGCACATTTCTCTTTTTTATAAAACATGGAATTGAATACCTGACCTGCTAGTTTAATGTATGCAGCAAATATCTTCCTGGTATCAGAATATATTTAACACAAAATCCCTAAGAGAAATTACCATGTTTTTGTTTAATTTTCCAACTAAGTCATTTGAAGTATAAGAGATCAAATAACTTACCAAAAAAAAAAAACGAAATTCAAAAGCTGTGATTGAGAGATCTTGAAGCATCCACATTGTCTTTTGTGTTTGGGTTGAACAGCATAACCTTTTAGGATTATGGTTTTATTCATAGTTAATTTGAAAGGGCTATAAATTAAACACTGCTCATTTTCTTTGTGTTTGCTTACATTTAAACAGTAGAACAAAACACAACATACCAAATTCACTACTTGCAAGCCTCTTCCCGATAGCACATAAGAGACACAGTTTTTAGTTTTAAGATTCATTTGTTCTGAGGCTAAGTACAATATTGTTTTAAAAGGCTTCTAGAACTCACAAACTTTTGCTTATCAAAAAGAAACATGATTTCCTAAAATTAAAAGCACTTAACTATACACATGACATAGGTGCTTAAAGAAAAACTGCTAGAATAGAATGAAAAATTAGGATGCAAAACCTTTAGAGATTAATAGTAGATAAATTTATTCTTTGTAGAACAGTTTATAAACTGTGTATCAACAAGCAGTTAAGCAGCACAAACACACAATGTCAAATTAGGAAACTTACAATGTAACAACTTAGAAATGATATAGTTTCAAAAAAACATATATAAGGAAAGTGTATAATTTCTCATGAAAAAATTGGGATTTATAGTCCATTCAAAACATTCATACTAAAGTTGTAATGATTACTCTTCCTTGTAACTACACATCACGAATTAATGGTATTGTGCAAAGTTCTAGAATAAATAAAGAAATTTCAGTAGAAAAGTATAAAAGGTTAGCGTAAATAATAAACTTACCTTTCAGATAAACTTGGGGAGATTTAAATGAGTTAAGCCATGAGGTAGTCACAGAGATAATTAAAGTAAGAAGAGCAAGCAGTAAGAAAATCCGTCCACACAGCAAAATGAAATCTTTAATTCCTTACAAATAAAAAAGAAATTAAAATTAAAAACCACTTTTCTTGACAAAATAATAACACATTAGAAGATTATCTGTACTAGGAAAGTATAGTAAAAGTTAAGTTTTCCGTCTGTCTTATGATCTAGTTGATACACAGTGGCCCCTTGATGTCTGTAGTGGACTGGTTCCAGGATCGCTATGGATACCAAAATCCACGGATACTCATGTCCCTTACGTAAAATGGTGTAGTAAATGCACATAACCTATACACATCATCCTGTATACTTTAAATTATCTCTAGATAATTTATAATACCTAATACAATGTAAATACTATGTTAATTAGTTGTATTGTTGAGGGAATAATAACAAGGGAAAAAACTCTGTCCATGTTCAGTACAGATGCAACCATCCATTTTTTTTTCCCGAATATTTTCTTTTTAATTTTTTTTGTGGAGGTGGGGTCTTGCTCTTGTTCAGGCTGGTCTGGAACTCCTGAGCTCAATCGATCCTCCCACCTTGGCCTCCCAGAGTGCTAGGATTACAGGTGTGAGCCACCGCACCTGACCTTTTCCAAATATTTTCAATCCACAGTTGGTTAAATCCACAGATGCAGAACCCATGGATACAGTGGACCAAGTACATTTATTCTCCTCTGGGCACTAAAACTCATCATTTATCATTACCAGGAAAAGTTTTCAGGATATATAATTCTCTTATTTCTCACAAATTGTGCAACTGGACCAGGTGCAGTGGCTCGCACCTGTAATCCCAGTACTCAGGGAGGGCGAGACAGGAGGATCGTTTGAGCTCAGGAGTTCCATCCAGACCAGCCTGAGCAAGAGCGACACCCCATCTCTACTAAAAACAGAGAAATTAGCCGGGCATGGTAGCATGTGCTACTCAGGAGGCTGAGGCAGAAGGACTGCTTGAGCCCAGGAGCTTGAGGTTGCAGTGAGCTATGATGATACTACATGCTGTTCCAGGGGCGACAGAGTTAAGACTCTGTCTCAAAATTGTGCAGCTGTGTGCTTCTCTATTTCTCAATACTTATTTAGTCATTTTATAAATAAAATTGCTATTTATGTGTCTGCCTAGGAACAAAGCAAAAATTCAGTATTTGGTCTTATATTATTTTAAGAACCAAGGTGAAAAGTAAATCAGCAGAAATCTAACAAGTACCTACTTTGTACAATACAATTTGCTAAATGTTGAGGAAGGGGAGATATAATGTTGGGTTTAAAATGGTTTCTATCCTCCAGGAGTTTTTAGTCTGGTTTCGTTTTTTCATTTTCAAAAGTTACATGGCAGAAATGTAGAGGAACCATCTTACCAGTGTGATCAGAGGGTAATTAGTCAATTAACTAAAGCTTAAAGAGGAAATTATAAAAACTTATATACTAACACAAAACACATATGATATGTAAAATAAAATTTTAAAAACCCAGCAATTTAAAGTTGTTTAGAGAAGAAATATGATTTTTTTTCTGTCATCCAACTTGACAGCGTTAGCTTTTGATTCCGGTGTTGTTCAATACAACGCACGATTAAATCTAGGGTATCCCTGGCCATCACAAAAGTAATTTAATACCTGGATATTGGTACTTTCTAGAACTCTTGGCCTAGTTTTATTAGACACTGTGATAGAGCTGGGAATGCAAAATCAAATTTGATGTGGTCTCTTGCCCTCAAGGAGTGTATTTCTTTGTAATCAGAGCTGATCGTGGGAGCAAATCTCCTGCAACCCTCAGTAAAGACCTTCTCTTTGACTAGTGACTCAAATATTAGTGCAGAGTATAATGAACAGAGTAAGGGTGGATCTGTAAAGGGAAGGGAACAGGTGAATTCTGGAAAAGGTGAGTGTGAAGTCAGCATTCCTAATCATCTAGATAATGAATGGTCTTGTTATATTCCAATATAGCCGAAGTGAGTAGAAAGTGTCTGGAGAGTCTTTTTTAAAAGCATTTTTTTTTATTTCTTATTTGAAGTAACATCTCAGGGCATCTGACTCCTTGAGGGAGTTAGATTCTCCTTGATCCAGCCTCAACGGCCTTCATCCTTTTCCTCTAACACGTCACAATCCCTTTGCCTAGTATCTTCCTCGCTCTCCCCTGCACCCGTCCGTCGCCCTCCCCTCCACGGGCGTTTCACGAGTTTGACTCCTTATCATTTAAATCTCAGTCTAAGTTCTTAAAAAAAAAAAAACCTTCATCCTATCCGCCTGCTTCCTTTTGAGCGCTCATCACGACGTGAAAGCACTGTGATCTTCCCGGTGCTTTCTGCCTCCGTGCTTAGCACGCAAAACTTCTTCCGACCTGGGGGCGGGACGGACGTTTCTTCCGCGAAGTAGAGCCGGCCCTGGGAGTGGGAGGCGGGCGCGATGCAGTCTGGGAGTTGTAGTAAAGCCGCTCAAAGGCGACGCGGCCAGGGAGGCGGTAACTCTACGCAAGGTTCCTGTGAAAATTACCCAGCTATGAGTGCCAAGGAGAAAGAAACTCCGCACTTACCTATATCTGGGATCCCACGCCGGAGCTCCAGACACAAGAGGGGGAGAGCAGAGAGGAAGAAAATGCCCACGACCCCTCGAGAAGCCATGGTAGCGGAAGCCCAGTTCGGGCAGAAGGCCCGCCCCTTCCGGTCGCGCCTTCCCGGGGAGGGTGAAGTGGATCTCCTCGTCACGGGAGGAATGTTGCGGGGAGAGCTGGACGCTAAGACCGGTCT
>RJWJ010000266.1:0-159337 GCA_004363605.1 Indri indri
AAGCCTCCTTCCCAGGTGCATTAAATTCCTAGGACTTCCGTAACAAAATACCACAAATTCAGTGGCTAAAAACAATAGACACTTATCCACTGACACTTTCTGGAGGCGAGAAGTCCAAAATCAAGGTGTCAGCAGTGCTGGTTCCTTACAGAGGCTGTAAGAGAGAATCTCTTTCATGCTTCCCTCCTGGCCTCTGGTGGTTTGCATATGCCTTGACTTATAACACAAGCTCTTAACTACTACATATTTCCAGTAATTCTAAACATCTAATAGAGTAAGGCATATTTTATTTTTCTTTTTCAAGAGGATATGAGATACTATTGGCTATTTGCAAGTTAATTTAAATTTTATAATCAGTTGTCAAGCCTCACACACACATAACATATACACCAATATTCACACATGAATCTTTGGGTTTTACTTGTGGGAGAAGAATTGTAGTCATCTATAGATTGAATATGGGAAGAATTGATATATTCACAATATGGAAACTTCTATGTACAAACATATAATATTCTTCTATTTAGTTACGTTTTCTTTGATTTATGTAAATCCTAGCTGTGCATTTCTTTCATTGGGTTGTTACACTTTTAAAATTATGTTTACTTTTAGGTACAGTATTTTGTTATGGTAATTTAGAAGTTATATTTTATTTAATTTCATTCTGTACTATTACCCCGAAAACAAAGTGTATTTTTGCATGTTAATCTCATGCCTGGCAACTTTTTAAAAACATCTGTTTATTTAATAGTTTATCATTAGCAGAATTTCCTCATAAATTCTAATCCTCTGTTAATGATACTGGTTTGTTTTCTTCATTTCCAAGAATAATTCCTTAGATTTCTTCTGTTTCCCAGTACTTCTCGATGTAGTATCTTCATTAAAACATTGAGTAGAAATGATGAAAACACACATCTTTGTCTTCTTTCCAACTTTAATGTAAAACTGTCAATCTTTCCACGTTAAATATGATATTTACTATAGTTTTTTATGGCTATCATTTGTCTAATTACATATCATTCATAAATGAACACGAAGTTTCATAAACCAGTTCAAAAACTTAGGTATAAGGTTTTCATTTTTTCTGTTAATGTGGTATTCCCTTCGGTTATGGAAGTGTTAAATTTTCAGACTGAAAATTTTAAAAGTTGGTTTCTAATCCACCTGGAACTGATTTTTGTGTTAAGTGTGAAGGAGGATTTCAGTCACATTTCATTTTTAATACGTAATTGTTCCACTGTCATTTCTTAATAAAAACACTGTTCCTTCTCCCATTTCCCTGCACTAGCATATTTTTTATAAATCAGCTGGCATTGTATAATACATATGTTTTGCAATACTCTGTTCCTATGTCTTTGGTCTATTTGCCTATTCCTGCATCTTTATGACATACTCCTATTTACTACAGTGTTTTAATAATCCTTAATATCATGCCTTCTTTCTTCTTTCTCAGGAGTATATTGGCTATTCTTAGACATTTCCAAGTTTATTTATATGTTAGAATCAGCTTGTTGGCTGGGCGCGGTGGCTCATGCCTGTAATCCTCACACTCTGGGAGGCCGAGGCAGGAGGATTGCTTGAGGTCAGCAGTTCAAGACCAGCCTGAGCAAGAGCGAGACCCTGCCTCTACTAACAATAGAAAAAAATTAGCTGGGCAACTAAAAATAGAAAAAATATAATTAGCCAGGTGTGGTGGCAAATGGTTGTAGTCCCAGCTACTTGGGAGGCTGAGGCAGTAGGATCGCTTGAGCCCAGGAGTTTGAGGTTGCTGTGAGCTAGGCTCACACCATGGCACTCTAGCCCGGGCAACACAGTGAGACTCTGCCTCAAAAAAAAAAAAAAAAAAAAAAAAGAATCAGCTTGTCAAGTTTCAAATACACTTGTAGATGTACACAGACATTCACAAAAAAAAACTATATCAATTTATCGTAGGGGAGGGATTAGAGTAGATCAAATTTGGGGAGAATTAACATGTTTATAATATTGACTCTCCTATCTAACATTATGTAACCTTTCTTCAATTTCTTAGATCATCAGTAATTTCCCTAAATAACTTTATAATTCTTCCATAGAGTTCTTAAACGTTTTCTATTATGTAGATTTTTAAGCATAAATTATTTATCATGATCATCTATAACTTATTTTTATTTAATTTCATCTTCACACTGTCCACTGCTACAGAAAAAAGTGCTTGTTTGTATATTGCTCATATAGTGAGCAACCTTTAAAATAAGTTTATTGCTCTGATAATTTTTCTTTCGTAGATTTTTCTCACATACATTCAATTCATGTTTAATGATAGCAGCATTGTTTCTTATTTTCCAATTCCTATCTCTTTGATTACCTGTTTCCCATTGCTTCCTTATCTTCATTAAAATGAAGAACAGAAGTGGTGCTAGCAGGCATCTTTGCCTATTGCCCAATTTTAACGTAAAATTTTTCAGTGTTTTTAAATAAAGTATAATTTTTACTCTAATAGTTTTTCTACATGCCCTTGATCTAGTTTAAGAAAATATCCTTGCTGGATGTGTTGGTTCATGCATGTAATCTCAGCTACTCGGGAGGCTGAGGTGGTAAGATCCCTTGAGGCCTGGAGTTCAAGAGCAGCCTGGGCAACATAGCAAAAACCTGACTCTTAAACAAAATGGAAAAAAGTACCCAAGTGTGGTGGCATGTGTCTGTAGTCCCAGCTTCTCAGAGAACTGAGGCAAGGAGATCAGTTGAGCTCAAGAGTTGAGGCTACAGCAAGCTGTGATCACGCCATTGCACTCTAGCCTAAGCATCGGAGCAAGACCCTGTCTCTAAAAAATTTCTTTAAAAAAATACATATATATATTTTTATCATGAATGAATGATGAATATTTTTATGAACCATTTTTCTCTAGCAATTTTTAACTAATTATTGTCATTTAATCTCTGTACTTGGTATGCCAGTTGTGGACCTATTTGTGCTCTGATCTATTCTTCACCCTTCCCTTGCTCTTTCTCTATTATGCAGGGCCTCCCTCTCAATTCCTAGGCTCTCCCAAATATGGATGCTAACTAGATTCGGCAACAGGGGGCATCAGTAGAAGATGAAAGCCCACAGGGATTGGAGTGCTCAGTGATTTTGTCCTTCTTCCTCTATTTACAGGAAAAAACATTACAAAACAGTTTTATAAATATTATTAATTTAAAAGAAAACAAGCAAAAATGAATGATTATATTCAATGCTATTGTACAAAATACAGGTGTAGAAGAGATCTGAATACAAGATAAGTATGTACCATTACATCAGGATAAAGAAGTGGCTGATATGGAAAGTTTCTACCTGTTGTAGAATTTGAGGTCGTAAACTAAGAAAGAATGATGGAATGAGAGAAGTACCATTGAATAGGCACTAATAAATGATGGATAAAGGTCACGATGTTCAATACGGCCAAGGTCAGCCAAAAGGGAGACACACAGGCATCGCATGGATCCCATGGAAGTACAGAGAACCACCTGTGTAGTGGTTTTGCCAAAGGTCTTTTGTTTGTTAGTTGGTTTGCTTTGAGACACAGTCTCCCTCTCTCATCCCAGATGGCGTGCAGTGGTGTCATCAGAGCTCACTGCAACCTCAAACTCCTCAGTCCAAGCTGTCCTCATGCCTCAACCTCCCAAGTAGCCTGGGACTACAGGAGTGCACCACTGTGCCAGGCTAATTTTTCCATTTTTTTTCGTAAGACAAGGTCTTGGTCTTGCTCTTGCTCAGGCTGGTCTCGTACTCCTGAGCTTCAGCAGTCCTCCCGCTTTGGCCTCCCAGGCTGTTAGGATGACAGGCGTGAGCCTCCGTGCCCTATCATGAACAAAGTCTTAATGTGGACAAGCTGCTATCCATAAGTATCGGTGATATGTGGAGCATCAGGTATGTGGGATTCATTGTACTATCCTTTTACTATTGCATGTGTTTTAGAATTTTATAATAAACCATAAAAAAGGAAACCCCATAAACATTAACCAGTTACTCCTCATTAACTTCTCTCTCAAGTCCCTGGCAAACACTTACCTGCTTCTGATGCTGTAGATTTTCCTTTTCTGGATATTTTATATTAATGAAATCATAGAAATCATACAGTATGTGGCCTTTTGTGTCTGGCTTATTTTTTTTCACATAATGTTTTGAAGGTTGATCCATTAGTGTTTCCAGGGACTGAGGGGATAGGAGAATGGGGAGTGCCTTTTAGGGTGAGAAAAGTGTCCTGAAACTGGATGATGGTGGTGGTTGCACAGCATTTGCAATGTATTTAATGTCACTGAATGATATATTTTAAAATGGTTAAAAATGCATTTAATGTTGTTTATGTTTTATCACAATAAAAATGGTACATATTATTTTAAGGTATTTATGTTAAGATGTGCCTATCTAGATATTAACTAGCTCCCCAACCCCTGCTTTTTATTTTGTAGTCTCATGCAGTTGTATTTACCTCATATTTTATTCTGAGGAACTGTTTGTGTCCCTTCATTGTTCTTATTCCAGTGGAATATTGAAAAATTGCCTAAGAAGCAATGAGGCTAACTCTTAATTGTGCATATATAATTATTCTCATTGTACTTAAGTAACATTTAGCACATTGATGCTGTTGTTTTTCAGTCCAAAAGAATAAACCCAAATTGTAAGATATAGAATGGTGATAACCATTCTTTTAAGAACTCAGTCTAGTCCTTCTTTGTATAAATAGACAGATTTCCTCAACACCTTGCTATCACTTTACAGTCGTGATGGCCTCAGTAATAACCCTAATTTATCCCATTATCGCAGTTAATATCTGGCAGCAAACATTGTTATTGAGCGCCTACTAGGTGCCAGGCACTATGAGAGGCTCTGGAAATGTAGATGACAATCTCGTCCTCAAGTTGCTAAGCAAAAAACTTATTATAAGCAAAGATTTATGCTAGTTGTGAGTAAATTCTGTAATGACTGCACAGAGAAGTCCCACGGGATCAGAAGGGAGGCATCCTAGCTTTGCTGTGGGCCTATCTGTATTAGTTTTCTATTGCTGCATAACAAATTACTACAAATTTAGCATCTTAAAACAACACACGTTATTATCTCACTGTTTCTGCAGGTCAGGAGTCCAGACATGACTTGGATGGATCCTCTGCTTAAGGTCTTGTAACTCTTCAATCAAGGGATTGGACTGGGCTGTGCTCTCCTGAACGGCTCAACAGAGGAAGAATCTGCTTCTAATCTCCCCTCAGGTTGTTGAAAAAATGAATTTCCTTGTGGCTGTGGGATGCATGGCGGCTTGATTCTTTAAAGCTAGCAATGGAGGACAGAGAAACTGTAAAGGAAGGGTTTTAAAGCATTATCCCCATTCAGAAAGGCATTGATGTGTTTTGATCAGAGAGGGCAATCTATGGTGTGCGTGCAGGATATAGCCCCAAATGTATCAAGTATATTGACATTATTTTAAATGTATATGCAATGAAATAATGGTAACTTGAGAGAGGTATTATACTTATCTATTGTTTATAGGATCATTTACACATGAAAAATTATATAGCATATTATATATGTAAAACAGCTTAATTTTACACTTAAATTACTATTTATAAAAAATGCTATGTAGTACTACTAAATGTTTTTGTTTTCCATCAAAGAAATATTTGATTTAAATGAATTCTCCTGAATTTGTGAAAACTAGCAATTATATTGTGAGTAGTGGTTTGATCAAAAGCTTCTGAATACCTTTGTTATATTAATTTAAAATTTAGCCTTATAAAAATGCTAAGGTTAATTCTCAATACATAGAAAAAAGACAATTTTATTCTTCAAATAGAGCTATTGGAATATTAATATTTGACTCCATAATTCTTATATAAATTAATCCAAATATAATTGCACTTAATTGGCATCTAAATTTATTAAAATGTGACTTTTGATTGTATGTACTTCGTCCTTGTAAGTAAAAATAATAGCAAAAAGCAAAAATCATGAAATTTTACTGCTGCCAAATTAAAAATAATGCCTTTGATCTAATGGATTACAATGGTTTATAATAATTTATATGGGGAAATGCATCAATTAAATTATACATTGAAGTTTATTCCTAGTAATACTGAAAAATACAATTATACACATTAATAGATAATATCTAAGTTCACCTGCTTGACTCGTGATCTTATTAAATGTGCAATAACTGCTTTGTCTGTAAGAACCACCTGTTGAAAATTTTAATTAGGCCTCTATTTGACAGCTTTACATGTATAAAACGAAACATTTCTACTAACACTGCCAACAAGAAAAGACTCATTTCATTTTGGCTGTTCCATGTGTACTTTCAAATAAAATTGAAATGATTTATGTAAAAGCTCTTTGAAAATAGAAACGGTTTTAAAATATTCCAGCAAGTTTTGCAGAAATTCCAAGATTAGGGGAAAATCTAGAAAAGCCCTAAAAAATACATGCTATCAAATGCCAGAAATCCAAAGAAATGTCTGCTCTCCTGTGAAGGAGGGCAGATTAAATGGTGAAATCTCAAGCAGAATCCTGACTCAGTCCCTGAGGAAATGTGCCTTTTTGGAGGAGAGGTTGATGACCTCTCCCCCGCATATAAAGCAAACAAACACTGCAAAGGACACACCATGTATTGACACAACCCTGGACTCTCTCTTCACTGTGATGCCCAGCATGTGAACAACTACTCTGTTTAATGCTGGGTTCCCAAGTAGGAAATTAACAGACATTGCTAAATTCATCTATACAAAGGAGGCTGGAGCATCAAGTACGGACCCTTGACTTAGGGGCTGGGTTGAGAGTTGCAGCTACTTTCTGCTGCATAACCAACCCTCTCTACCAACTATTGGATTTTTATTGAGTCAATTTAGACACCCCTTTCCCCTTGGTAGATTTGTCTTCCAGGCCTTTGCTGTCTTTTTCTATCTACATACCTTGGTCAGAAACAGTTGAAATGAGAATGCAGGCATTGTTGACTTGAGGAAACCAGGATGGGGTCAGCATCCCTGAGCAACTTATGAAAATTGGTCCAGCTCCACATCGGGGCTCCACATAGCAAAGTGAGTTTCAGCCTTGCCAAGTCAAGCTAAAGGTTAATAGAGCAAGCATGCCCACTTCCAGGTAGAAGATCCTGCAATGTCTTCTTTTTGACTTACTGTCTTCAGCAATTTAGTCAGAAGCTACATCTTACCAGTTGTTAAATATATTTAATGTCACTCGTGCCATCTCCTGTATACTTACATTAAAAAGCCAGGCCATTAGACTGATTCTTTGCAATGTTACTCTTTTCGTTCTCTCTCAGTCTCTTGTTCTTTTTATCTCTGTTAATGCGGAGATTCTGCTAGCAATCTATATTACGTTTATTTCCAAATATTCTACAATCAATATATAACTGCTTAATCGTAATTTAAAAATAATGACATTTTTGCTTAATTTTATTGGCTGTGAAAGTGAACATTTTATCTTTTATATTTTGCTGATTTTTTAATGTAATTTTACATTTAGGCAACTAATTTGGGTTTTATGAAAGTTATTTTTTAGCCAAAGGAACTAGGTATTATTTGAGAGTGATTTCTACTTTTTTTTTTCTCTTTTCTTTCCCCTATCACGTTTAATGGCAGCCTCATTTCATTCGCCCTTTAATTTCAATTTAATTTGTTACTACTGCTCCTTTTTTTATTCACTTTTTTTTTTTTTTTTTAGCTAAACTCCTCCTCACCAATCCTTTCATACTTTGGGTCACATAGACAAGATGAAAATTCATCTGGCTCGCGAACACTTGAAAACATGTATTAACTTCATGATACTCAACTTGCGATATGGGTACAGGTTGTGTGAAACCTGAAGTCTCTATCAATGTGGCAAATGTTCATAAAGTTACACATACTTGGAGCCCCTACACACTGCAAAGCCTTCTCAAATTTTAGTCACACTCTTTCCGCATTACTGTAAAACCATTATCCTGCAATGAGCATGGCAGATTTTCCAAGAAATATATGAGGAGAAAATCTGAAAAGGAGAACTTTATACCCAGTTGGTTGCTATTCTTGAAGGTCTTCTCTGGGTTCCTTATCAGTGGTACTACCAGTTAGTCTGTAAAGATTCCACATGCTTTGGGGGTACCAATATTTTAGCACCAGGATTACCACCTCAAATACCATCTAGTAGATAAGGGTACAGTAATTCCCACTTCTCCACACTCACGTTAACATTATAGACCATCTCGTTTTTGAAGAAAAAAGTAGAATATGGAGAAAGACTATCAGAATGAAGAATAAAAATCATATGATCATCTCAACACATGCAGAAAAAGCATTTGCCAAAATTCAATATCCTTTCATGATAAACAATTTAAAACTGGCAGCAAACTAGGAATATAAGGAAATTACTCCTACAAAGTAAAGGCCATATATGAAAAGCTAAAAGCTATTAATAACATCACACTCAACAGTGAAAAACTGAAATATTTTCTTCTAAGATCACCTACTCTTGCCATGTCTATTCAACGTAGTACTGAAGTCTTAGCCAGAATGATTTGTCAAGAAAAAGGAAAAAAGGGCATCCAAATAGGAAAGGAAGAAGTAAAATTATCTCTGTTTGCAGATGACATGATCTTACATGTAAAAAACCTTAAAGAGCCCATAAAAAATTTAAAACTGATAAATAAATTCAGTAAAATTGCAGAGTACAAAACCAACATGTAAAAATCAGTTGCATTTGTCTACACTAACAATCAACAATGGGACAACATGGTTGAACCTGGAGGATATTATTGTTACTGAAATTAGTCAGTCACAGAAAGACAAATACTGCATGACTCAACCTGTATGAGGTATCTGAAGTAGTCAAATTCATAGAAGCAGAAAGTACAATGTTGATTATCAGAGTCTCAGTGGAGGGGGAAATGGGGAGCTGCTGTTCAGTGGGTATAAAGTCTCAGTGATGCAATATGAAAACTTTCCAGAGGTCTGCTGTACAACATTGGGTTTATAGTTAACAATATTGTCCTTTCCAGTTAAAAATTTAAGGGAGTAGATCTCATGTGTTATTTATCACAATAAAAAAATTAAAGTTTATTACCTTTAAACTGGATTCTCAATAAGGTCATTATATTCTGTTTTTCTATTCACTCCTCTAACACAGTTTAATCCCTGCTTTCAAGGGACTCACTCACACTCCAGTGGAGGAAGCAAAATTGCATGGGGCTGGCCCAGCTTACACAGAGAGTTGTGTGAACGTGAAATCGGTGCCTCCTTCCTGTGGATGAGAAAAGCTTGCTGAGCATATGTTGCAAAGGTAAGAATTTTAATAATGTATCCCTTCCTTCAGTGGATGCAGCCTTGTTCTGGGACAACCTTGCCCTCAACAATATGCTCCTTTGTAAGACATAATCTTTGCTGGTGAACATGATGTCTTGAAACTGTCCACTAATTTCTGCAGGATAGACTGTGACACGTTCTAGAATAGAGGGAAGAATACATTTCTATATGACAGCAGAGACAGAGGTAATTGATTAATAGAGGAGGTTGGTCAAGAAGGATGAGTAGAAATTTACCAACAAAACAAAGAGTTTGGGCAGGAGAAAGATGAGCCGGGGAAAAGAACATGAAGAAAGCAGCTAAGCACAAAATTTCACAGACCCTTGAATGGCTGAATCTGAGAATGGTTTGTGGAAAATGACAGAAAAAGGAGTGGATGGATAAGTCAGACTGATATTAAGAATGACAGTGAATTTTGAGTTAAAAAACTTAGTTTTGATACTAATATTGTTAATACTATATTATTAAAAGCAGGAATACAATGGAACATATCAGCATAAGCATGATTTAATTTCACCATCTTAGCATTTTTGGAGCCAAAGTAAAGGGTAGTTTAAAGGATGGAGACAGAAATTGAAGGCAGGGAGACAGGATAGCAAACTCTCTTAATCTATTACACAATGCTACGCAAGACCATTCTATTCTACCTCATGATTTTCCTTCTGTAATTCTGGCAAGGGACTGCAAGGTAGAAACAGTAGTAGAGATATAAGAAGCAATGGTGAAAGAAGAGGTGATGATTTTGGATATTGAGAAAGGAAGATGAAGAAGGAGGAGGGTGAATGAGAAAATTATAAAGCTGTATCTGGAAGTAAAGATCAATATTAATGACAGTTTAGGTGATATTTGCACTTGAAGGAAAGCAAATTTTCATTTATTTGCAGAGTAAATTGGCAGAAACTTTTTGAATAAAATCTTTCTCCTGAGAAATGTGATGATAAAGGTGTAAAGATAATTTTAATTTCATTGCCAGAATGACTTCTTGAATTTATGCAAAGCTTACTGATATTGCCAGGAGAATGTCAAACAGCACAACATATGTGTTTATTAAGCAATCCATTTATGTTTCATGCCATTCTAGTATATATTGGTCTTGCAAATTGTCTCTGAAATAATCTCTCAAGATTTTACTTGATATTGTGCTAAGAATGTGTTAAAAATGTCTAAACTTTTCAGTGTAGGCATGCAAATCTTTAAGTCTTCTTCTCACCCTCACCGAATCTTCAACTTATCCCTCTGACTTATTATAAATTATTCTATGCAAATAGCATTTTAAAAGAACAGTAATTATTCTTACTGGTCAGGTTCATATTATAATTATGGTAAAGTCAAGCAATCATTTAAAATGATTAATGGTCTCTCTAGTCTACAAAATTTAATATTTCATAATTTCAGTTTAGCTCAAATGTGCCTGTTTAACCATGAAAATCATATAATATTGCTCAGCCAATTCAAACAAATAAATTACAAAGCCTGGCAAGATCTAGATCCAAGATAGGAGAATAAGTAGAATTTGTGATCAATAAGACACTATGGAGATTAACTGTACAGGTCAATGCCATGTTTTATGATTGAAGATATATGTACCTAGAAGGCATCCCTACCTGTCTTACCCAAGGTTACCCAACAAATTAGTGTCTGAATTGGGATTTGGTTTTTCCTACCAATGTAGTATTTATTTTCCTCCTTTCTGGATCATTAACAGCAAGTTTTCTTCCAATGTTTAATGCAAGTGTCTAATCGGGGATTGCATTTAACTAGATACACAAGGAACAAAATAACTTCTTTAAGGGTCTCTTAGAATTTATAACAGCTTTGACATCTTTTTAAAAATATAATTCCAATTAAGCATTCTTACCAGAAAATGTGAAACTAAATGAAGAAAGGAACTTGCTGAGTTGACTGTTAGAACACTTACAATGATAAGTGTCAGTCGTGGGTCAGAAAATTGCATTTGCCTTGTCACAATCTTTAGATTTGAAATGTAAAGGGGCTTAATTACGTTACATCAGTTATTTATTTAATTACCGTTCCTTACTGGGTCTGATTTTATTTCAAGAGAAGATATAGCTCTCCTGATTAATTTTTTTACATAAGCAAAATAGGCACAATTTTCAAATATATTGTGTGTGTGTATATATATATATATGTATATATATGCATGCATATATTTATATATATACACACACACACATATATACTGAAAAAGAAAGTTGGCCATAATTTTAAGAAATGATAATTGTAGGGAAGTTTAAACTTTCCCTCTGAAGGTTCAATAACTGAGTCTGCTGAAATAAACTGATAAGAGACAGATTAACAGCACAAAAGGCATACACACTTATTAAAATGCAAGTGCACAGAAGTCATACAAAGTATGAAACTCAAAGAAGGGCCAGATGGTTGAAACCTAAATACCCTATTTGTAGGGGAGATGGAATTGGGGGATGCAGGCAATTTTAGAGGAAGAATAAATGATTTTTAGGGGAAACAAATGGGCCCCCAAAGCAGATAATAGCTCAGGACAAAGGTCCTCTGGGTTCTGGATGTGATGTTAACTCTAAGTCTTCTATGCTTTGAGTCAGTCTACTCTGTTTAATGAGGTTATAGGGAGGGAACCCAAGATAATTCCATTTCTTCTGGAGGAACTTCCCTAAGATAAGGAAAACTCAGAGAAAGGCCCTTCCTGTGCTTATGCAGAGGCAGTGGGGCAAAAGGAGGTCAGAGAGAGACCTTGGTTCTGAGGCTGCTTCTTTAGTTCAAAGTACTCAGCATGTCAAAGCACCATACTTTGGGATATTTTTTTTTTCTGAGCCACAACATAACATACTCTCTGTGCAAAATATGAAATTAAATGGAATTTAATGGGGTCTTAGTTATGTCACAGAGGTAATGGCTTGAAAAGGGGTAAAAAGATTTTACCAGCTGTCTCTTTAAAACTTCCCCCACTCTTTTGGGGAGCTGAAACCTGCATCAGTGCTTCAGGCCTGTGGTTGGGAGGGGCAGGGAAGCATCCTTTGTTCTTTGCACCACAGGAGATGGCTCAAGGGAACTGTCTAGGGGAAGGTCAGGGAGGTCACAAGCTGGAGATGGCATGGATCAGAATCAACTATAGTTAAACAATAATAGCTTGAAGCTGAAAACCCTCCCTTTAAATTAAAAGCTCTGTATTTCTGCTTATAGTTAGGAAAATAGGTACTTTAAGACAGGAGTCTGACATTTTCCTAATCTGCTGACAAGTTAATAAAGCTCCTTTTCCTTCTCCTCAAACCACTTGTCTTCGTTCTTCTGACATGGCCTTGGGGACAAGTGCTGTACTTTTGACAACAGTTATCGACATCTTAACAAAAATTGATTAATCAATGGCTCAGCGACAGTTTATAATTTACATTAGAGGACAATCTTCTGCCAAATAGCAGTTTACTACTTTTAAACTGACTCTCACGGAGTAGTATCCATTTGCATGGAGTAGGCAAGCTCTATCTCAGGTGTCTTTGAAGCCCACACACAAAAGACGAGAAATGATAATTTTATACTCACTGTATCCAAATTCTTATAATTACTAAATTTGGGGGAAAATAACTCAATTTTAAGCAAATATATAGATAACAAGAATTTAAATGAAACCAAAAAATTACATCTTGTTTTCTTCACTGTCTGGTTTGTTGAACTGATATATTTGTCCTCTAATTGTCATTGAAAATAACCCATCATTAGTATTGGTCACTGCAATGTATTTGTAGTAAAACTTAAACAGAAACAATTAAAATTGCTTGCTTTGGATTTTTTGTTTTTTTGGAGAGTACATGGCTGTTTAGAAACAAGTACTATATGAACATCTTATGTACTATACTATTTACTTCCAGGAGTATATAGATTCAAATCATAAGCAATTTAAAACATTCAAACTTTTCCATGTTTAATATTTTTCAGCACAAACATCATAGAGAATCTTAATAACATCCTGAGGAACTTATCCTAGGAAAAAATAACACCAAATGAATTCTATAATAGACAGATCCCAATTTTTAAAAGGGGTGATGATGCTAGAAGTAAATTGACCTCATAATCAGAAATGATTAATTCTCAGATGTTTCATTATTAAATTTTCAATTTGTAATTTCAGTTATTTGTCATATTTTGAAATATGTATTTATTAAGTAGCCCATTTACCTATATGCCATGTAAATATATATTGACAGCTAAAACATATCTGTGGAATAATCTCTCAAGAATACAGTTAACAATAAAAAAAAAAGAATACAGTTAATACTGATTAAGTTTGTGGAACACTTCAAATTAGCCGCAATTACAGATTCAAAGCTGGATTTCATACTCCTTGGTTTTCTGGTGGTTATTTGCATTCCTGTCAAAAGCTAGTTCAGTTGCAAGATTTTCTACTATGTAACTATGCAACTAAACCTAAATTTTCCAGCCTCATTTCATTGATCATATCAAGTCTTGGCCTCATACTAGAACTTTTGAATAAAAATCTGCATTTTCACAACATCCCCACATGAAAGTTTGGAAACCCTGCTCTCAAAGAATGGATGCACTCCCTTTAAATGGATCTCTTAAGTGCCTTGTAAATGCCAGGCAAATGGTTAGGTTCCTAATGTGTGTTATCTTGTGTAGTCCTCACTGCATCCTTTCTTAAGATATAGATTTTGCCTTCAAAAAATTCAGTATTAAATGATAAAGTTGTGACCAAGTGTTCACAATTGCCCATTAGTTACCCTCTGTCTTAGCTTGACCGACTTTTAATCAAACTTCTCTCCTTTCCACAGGCTTCTGAACTTTGGGTTGCCCCCAAGTCTGAGCAAACCCTAAAATGTAGAACATTCTGGCTTACCAGCTCATCCTGAAAATTGACACACCAGAGTAAGAACCAGCCAGCCCTGATCCTACTGTCTGCCCACTCCTACTCATTCGCTCAATTTCCCTTCATAAGTTCCTGCTACATCTGCTTACCTTTTCCTATAAAAGAAAAGTATTTTTCAGTTAGAATTTGAGATGTATGCAGATCTTGAGGTCAAAACATTCTCCCTATTGCAATAATTTTCTTGAATAAACTTTCTCTTTACCTAAGTTCACATGTGTTTTTATTTGACAGTCATTAGCAACCCTGACATTGTGTCTCTTTTTTTTATTCTTTATTTTTGGGTGACTTAAAAAACAGAAATTCATTTTCTCACAGTTCTGGAGGCTAGAAGTTCAGGATCAAAGTGTTGGCAGGGTTGGTTTCTTCTGAGGCTTCTTTCCTTTTCTTGCAGATGGCTGCCTTTGTGCTGTGTCCTTACATGGTCTTCCCTTTGTGCATACCTGTCTGTGTCCTAATCTCCCCTTCTTATAAGGACACCATTCATATTGGATTAGGACCCATATGACCCCATTTTACCTTAATTACCTCCTTAAAGACCCTATTCCCAAATATAGTCACATTTTAGGAAATTGAGGTTAGAGCTTCAACATATGAATTTTGGAGAGACACAATTCAGTCTAGAATAAGGACTATGGGGATTAAGAAATATTGTGATAATATAGATTTTTAAAAACTTTTAAATATGGAAAATATAAAATATATACAACAATAGAAACAAAATTATAGTAACCCTCCCCCTACGCCCTTCACTCAGCTTCAACAGTGCATGGCTAAATACATAAATTTCCTCTGTGTTAAATGGTTAGAGGATTTCTATTTTTCTGAGCAATCTATGACTCTTGCATGTGTCCAATTATATTGACTGATTTCTTTTTCTTTCCTTTACTTTTTAAATTGAGATAAAATGCACATAACACAAAATTAAACATTTTAAATTGAACAATTCAGTAGAATTTAGTGTATTCACCATGTTGTGAAATCACCACTTCTACTTAGCTGCAAAACATTTTAATCACCCCAGAAGGAAATCCTATACCCATTAATTAGTTGCTCCACATTCGCCCCTCACCAAAGCCCCTGGCAACCACCAATCTGCATTCTGTCTCTATGGATTTACCTCTTCTGAATATCTTATATAAATGGAAACATAAAATATGTGACCTTTTGTATCTAGTTTCTTTCACTTAGCATAATGCTTTTAAGATTCATCCACATTGTTGCGTGTATCAGTATTTCATTCCTTTACCATGTGATTCAGCAATTTCATTCCTAGGTAGATACCCAAAGTAATTGAAAACTGATACTTAACCAAATGCATGTGCAATAGCCAAAAGGTAGAAATAGCCCAAATGACCATCAACTGAGGAATAAATGAACAGATTATGATGTGTGTATGTGTACACATAATATCTAGTATATTACATATAATGGAATATTAACATTGAGTCATCTTTTTAGTAGTAGGAATAAACCAACTCTATCATGAGTGTTAATTATGTTAAAATCTCTTCTATCATTAATACAAAACTAAGAAAAAAAAAATCCTAAAACCTGTTTCATATGACACTCTTTTACTTTCAGCTCCTTTATAGGCTTCTCAAAGATAATATTCTACACCAGAAAGTTTTATGTGTGTGTGCGCGTGTGGGTGTGTATGTGTGTATATATATATACATAATATATATAGGAAATTCCAATAAAATTAGTAATAGAGTGATATATTCATCTTGTAAAACATCCAGGCAATGCACATAAAGTGAAATAGCACTGCCTGTGGAATACAACTGGTGCCCAGAAGAAATTTTGTAGCTTTAAATAGATTTCTTAGAGAACAATAAATATTTAACACATCCAAACAATTCAAGAGACTAGGTAATGCATGACATGTTAAGCCTAAAGAAGAAGAAGGTAGAAAACAATGAAGGTAAACATAGAAATAATGAAATGGAAGACAGTAAGGTAAACTAAAAAAAGTTAGTTTTACTGAAAATACAGAAAATTATATTCAGGTATGATTGACTCCAAAATAAAAAAATCACAAATAAATAATACAATACATAAAATTATAAAATTATAGGTATGAAATACATTTAAATATTATAAGAGAGCACTATAAATATGTTATACCACTACCTGGGGATAACCAAATGATAAAAAAGAAAGGTGTCTACCTAGTTCACATGATAAATTGGCCCCTCATTTATTTCTCTGTTGTCTCAGGGAAGTGAACCCTTGTTCCAAGGATAGTGACCTCAGGCAGCAGATGGGAAGGTGGACAGGATCTACAAGTAGCTAAGGCAAGGTCCTTGAGAGACAACTGTAGGGACTGCTCACCATAGAACAGTGAGAGCCCCAGAGCAGCCAGCCCTGCCCCTGAGATCATCCCTAAGAGGCACTTGGGAGGAATTGCTTGGTGATAGCCTCCCTGTCTTTTTTCTTGATGGGTTTAGCCTGGTTTCTGGGGTCTATGTCACATCAGGTCAGCAGCAGGAAGAGTCCTAAGGCCCTTCAAGAGTCAAGGTAAGGACCTTGACTGAGATCTGAGGCGGCCCAACCATCCCAGAATAGGGGGGCCCCAGTGTCTAGCCCCTGCTCTGAGCCCTGGGAAGCCTACTGCAGAGATAGCTGGATGAAGTGTCTCCTGACTTTTTTCTCAGGTATTTCAGAGAGGTGAAGCTATGGTCTCAGCAGGGCTCCTTCAGGTAACACACAGGAGGGCCCGAGACATGAACCGTAGTCAAGGTAAGGAATCTGAGTGAGAATTGTGAATACCACCCACTCCAGAACAATAGGGACCCCACCAAGTCTGGCCCTGCTCCTGATGTCAGCCCTGGGAGGCCCCAGGTGAGGCCTGAGGTGACCCTTCACTTCCTCTTTCAATGTCTTAGGGAGGTGATGGGGCAACATCAGGTGAGCAGAAGGAGAAGTCTCATATCCCAACAGGAATCAAGATGAGGACTCCAATCGGACACTGATGGGACCACTCACTCCACAACATAGTGGTCTCTACACAGCTCCATCTTATTGACAGCTCTAGGAGATCCTGGGCAGGAAAGGCCAGATGAAACATCCCCTCACTTCCTTCATGGTAGCCACAGGAGGTCAACTTTAGTATGAGAAGGCGACATTCTCTCAGCAGAGAGGAGGAGTCCCATGGAGTGTCAGGAGCCAAATGAGGACATAGAGTGAGGACTAGGGGGACCACAATAAGGTCCATATTGCTCCTGGGGTCTGTCCTGTGGAACCCTATGTTGGTGTGGTCAAATCCAGTGCCTCCTAGTTACCTTGTCAGCAGCCTCATTGAGGTAAAGACCTTGGTCTGAGAGGAGTGGCCTCACGTTGCCACAGAGAGGACACTGGCATCCTGCCAAGTGTCCAGATAAGGACTCTGATTGTATAATAAAAAGACCGCCCATTCCAGAGTAGAGTGGTCCCCACAAAGTCCCATCTCCATCCTGGGAAGCATTGGGGATAGTGGCCCAATTCAAGGGGTAAGGAATTTGACTGGAGAATTGTAGCCTCAGATCATCATAGAAAGGGCCCATAGTCCCTTCCAGGAGTCAAGTTAAGAAATTAAGTGAGGACTAACAGGAAAACATTCAACAGAACAGTGGTGACTCCAAATCACCTGGCGCCACTCCTGCTTTCAGCCCTGGGCAGCCCTAGGCAGAGGCAACATGATGAGTCTCACCTTTACTTCCTCCTCCAGGGTTTGAGGCAAGTTAGGTTTTGTGATGGGTTGACATTAGTTCAGCAGGAAGAGAATTATCAGGCTCTGCAAGGTGTCAAAGCAAGATACTTCAGTGAAGTTTGAGTAGGTGATCCAACCCAGAAATGTGGGAGCTCAGCCCCATCTCTGCTTGTCAGCCTAGAGATGTCATATATAGGTGACATAATGAGTCACTTCTTAACTTTCTTCTCAGTGAGGTGAAGGCCTTGTTCAGAGGGAGGCAGCCCCAGGTTAGCCAAGGAAGAATCGACAGGCCCTTTCAGGAATCAAGGCTCAAAGCTGATGTGAGGACTAAGGAGGGAACTATCCTAGAGTAAAGGGTCACTGAGGAGTTAGCCATGCCTCTGCTGTCAGCCCTGGGAAAGCCTGGACAAGGGTCATCTGCTAATTACGCACTCACGTTCTTCCCAGAGTTCTTAATGACACGTTGGTCTGAGGCCGTGGCTTATGTCAGGTTATCAAAGGGAAGAGTCTTGAGCCCTTCCAGGATTAAACATAAGGACCCTAACTGAGGATTCAGGAGACCACTCACTGCAGGACACAGAAGGTCCCCCAGAGATCTCACCCTTTTTTCAGCCCTGGTTAGCACCCGGTAGGGGTGTCCGAATAAGGCACCACCTCATTTCCTCCTTGAGTATGTCGAATAGGTGAGACCTTAGTCTGAGAGTGACAGCCTTCTGTCAGCAGAGGGAATAGGTGCCCAGGCTTGACCAGGATCCAAAATAATGAGCTAGAGTGTGGACTAAGAGAACCACATGTTTCAGAACACAGGGGGCTCCACAGAGTCCTATCCTAGCCTAGGTACCAGCACTTAGGTCTCTGGCTGAGCTGTGAGTCTGAGCCTCCCTCCCTTCCTCCTCAAGGGTCTCCTTTGTCTGAGTGAGGCAGAGGGAGGAGGTCCAGGCCCTGACAGGAGTCAAGGTGAGGGCCCTCGGCGAGGACTAAGGGGACCACTCATACTCTAACAGAGAGGACCCTACGGATCAAGACTCTGCTTGTTCTACTGTCAGCCCTGGGAAGCCTTGGGCTGAGCTATTGGTTGCCAAAGGGGCCTTTTCACTTCCTCCTTCAGGTTCTTACTGAACAGTCTGGCCAAAAGGACAGGAAACCTGTGAGACCCTAGAACACTGCTCTCAGAAAAAGAGGGCTAGAGGCAGCCTTAGAGTTGTTGCAGTTGAATTTACCAGCTGAGGCCACTTATATCTTTCTCTCTTCTACTCTGATCTCAGGTACTCTGAATGAGACTCCTGCTTCTAGAACACTCAGTACTCCTCACAGGTTTCAGAATTTCTGCTCATGTTTCATTCTTATCACAGAGACAACTCATAGAGCAAATCAAACCAAGAAGAAGAAGATAGCCCAAGTAACACCAAGTCTGTGCCAGGCACTGGTAACTTGCTAAGAGATTCTGTAGATGAGAAAACGGCTTTATTAGTGCGGTACCTGATACTTAAATATCAAATAAAAAAGCTAATTGCAAAGGCAGATACACTAAAGATTGTCACTGGAGAGTACAAAGTGCAAGGACCACTTCCCTGAGTTCTTTAGTGTGGCCTCTGAGCACATGGAGCTGGTTTATGGCATTGGTGTAAAGTGAGTGGATCTTATCAGCCACTGCTATGGCCTCCTCGACAAACTGGGCCTCACCTATGATGGGATGCTGAGTGGTGACGAGGACGTGCCCAGGATCAGCCTCCTGACTCTTATCCTGCATGTGATCTTCATGAAGGGCAACTGTGCCACTGAAGAGAAAGTCTGAGAAATGCTGAGTATGATGGAGTGTTACTCTGGGAGAAAGCACTTCATTTTGTGGGAACTCAAGGTAGTTCATTATTAAAGATATAGTGAAGGAAAAATACCCGGGATACTAATAGGTGCCCAATAATGATCCTAATTTAATGAATCCTGTGGGCCTCAAGAGCCTATGCTGAAACCAGCAAGATAAAAATCCTGGATCTTTTGGCAAATATCAATGAGTCTGACCTTCATTTCCTCCTACCCCCATATGAGAAGGCTTTGAGAATTGAGGACAAGGGGGCCCAAGCCAAAGCTGCAGCCAAGGCTGACAATACTGCCATGGCCAGTACAAGTTCTAGGGCCTCATTCAGCAGTTTCCCCTGCTTCTAATTTATACCAAGACAAATTCTTCACTTACTTTTTGCAGAGGACAGTTCTAAGTAAGAGATGGCTGGGATGGGGCTGGAAAGAATACAGTGTATAATATCTTTTTATTCTTGTTATATATGGGTACATAAGTAACCATGTAGGTTATATTTTTATTTATGGGGGTATATTATTCAGATGTTATTCCTTTTGACATAACACTTAATTAGCATCAGGATCTAAGTCTGTATACCACATTGGTCATACATTTGTTGCTATTCATGAGGTTTAACAGTAAGAACTTTGCTATTATATAAAACAAAATGGAAAAACTTTCCATCTATTTTTGATCCAAAACAGGATAACTTGACATAGGAATAGTTTTTTCCTTGGAAACGTGAAAGGACTCAGAAGAAATATAATTGAGATCAGGAAATAGAGGAAAAAAGTTAAAGACTGTCATTTCTTGGCCACCCTTATTCCTTTTGGTCTTCTGTTTCATAAAATTAAAAGATACATATCTGTATTTACATGATTTATTCAAAAATACAGGATAAATTAGATATTAATATATCAGACCTCTTGCTCATTAGCTTACTTATTCCCCAAACATTAAATCAGCATATTATCTTTGCAAAGCATTATGCTAGTACTGGGGTACAAGAATAATCAAGACCCAAAACCTGCTCATGGAATTTTAGATTCTAGGAGTAGCAATAATACACAAATAATGGTGGACATTCTTTAAGATCTAAATAACAAGACAAAAGAAGTGAGGAGGTGGGGGGTTAGAGATGAGAACAGTCAAGATTTAAAAAACTGCCAAACACAAGGCAATTTTAAAGCCTTAGAAAACTAATTGTATGTCCTTCAGAGTGAGTTAATTTTAAATTAAGCTGGATGGTTGGTGAGATGAGACTGTTTATGTGTATGGGGATGGGAGGGAATTAATGGAAAAATAGGGCTCCTTTGGATGTTAGGGGAGGTGGGAGGCAGGGAAGGAGTTGGTCCTTGACACAAATTCTAGTAACTTCGGTTGGATCCAGCCAGTGAAGACAACTCTATATCCAAACTAAATAACTTAACCTCTCAGTAGAAAAATAAACTGCTTTACTTGTTAAGCAGTATGTTTATCTGATACTGATTTGATATTTTGTGTCATATAACACTTTATGTTTTCTTAGATTCTGGATTAAAGAAAACACACCACACGCAGATAAGGTGGTCGGGTTTGTGATCAAAATGATCATCATAATAACTGTTTTTCATTAAAGTTCTACAATGTGGCAGGCACTATGCCAGATTCTTTCTCTTTCTGCCTCTCTCATTCTCTATATACACACACATATATGAGCATACACGCACATATACACATCCCAACAATCCTACAACACAGGGATTATCAAATCTACTCCACAGATGAAAAACCTATGATTCAGAAAGCTTGGGAATGTGCCCAAGCTTACATGGCTGGTAGGTAACAGAGCTGGGACCAGGCCTCTAGTCTGAATTCATCTCAGAGCCCACTTTGTTCCACTCCTCTCAGCCTAAGGCATACTTCTGGCTCTTAATTCATTTTTTTCATTACTCCATAATTTCTCTTGGGATATAAAAAAAAGATCATGTAGTCAAAGTACTAAAAGTAACTATAAAGGAGAAATGTAAAAATGGGAATCAAACCTAATTTGAGGATTATCTGTGGGCTTCATTTATTCAGGATCCTGCTGCCCTTAGCCCCAGGGTTTCTTGAGAGCTGACTGTGCTCAAGGGCAAGTATTTTTGTCCAGCTCTGTGTCTTTCCTGCATTAAGGAACCCTCCTCAGGGGTCTTTCCCAGTGTGTCTTCCTGTCCAACTCTGGAACCTGACCTGATGACCAGCTCTTCACTGCCTCCTCCTCTGAAGCCTGCATCTTGTTCCCACTGGAACAGCCCAGAATCACCTGTCTGACCCTGACTTTGAGAATTCCTACTCCCTGTAGACCCCTCCGACTGTGGCTCCCCTTGATATTCATCTGATAGCAATAGCCCCTTCTACCTAAATGTTTACTTTGGACAATGAAGTTTAAAAATTTATCTTCCTTGGATGTCGTCATCCCACTGTGAATGTGTTTTCCAAATGGGTTGGTGAGTAGAGCCTAATCTGGAAGAGAATCTACTTTATAACACTGCTGTTACAGAGTAGGTTTTGAAACCACCTTGATATTTCCAGAAGGACTTTAAAGAAATATTTTATTTGAGACTGGCTACTGAACACATTTACCCATGAGGGAGCTTCCCGAGGTGGTCAAAAACCAAAGCCACCTCTATAAGTGGTAAAAAAGGAAAGACCATGAAAATTATTGTGTAAGAAAAATCTAGAAAGCCTGAATGTTTAAAATCTCTGGAGTCCTTCTAGGAGGTAGAAAAACAGTTTCTTGGGAGACATGCTATTTTTGAATATAAAATAAAAAATAATTCACCATTCTTCCTCTGACCCTTGTCTGTATACTTTCCCCGAAGGACTATCCTGGTTTTTATTGTACCTAATAGCACCTGCACAGGTGTTCAGGTATGTTCACTTATGGGAATGGTATCAGAAACTCACAAGTTAAGATTTTGTCCATGTGACAAAAGGAAGGTGAAAATACTCAACCTACTGAGATTATAAAGGTTATTTCAAAGTGCTGTGCCGAAAAGTGCCATTGAATGAAGGATGAATCCTCCTTGTAGAGATTTATGATGTCGTTTATAAAATGAGATGTTATCCTGTATTTAAAACTGCTATCTCATAGAAGACTCATGAGAAAGCTGGCAAATTGCAAAACAAATTTGCACTTCCCTGAAACTCCTCCAAGAAATAAAGATGTTTTATATCATAACAAATTATAATAGCTCCTCTTTAATGAGCACATACTATGTAAAAATTTGTGGGAGAGATTGCAAGTGCTGATCTATGTATTTTATTCTTCTCCTTCCTGGGCACATGGGAAGAATACATTTTCCAGTCCCCTTGTATTTAGGAAAAGTCATGTGAATATATTTGACACTGAAATATAAGCAGAAGCAATGGTTGTCACTTCCTACCCAAAACACCTCCATGTTTTATCTTTCCTTCAGCAGCAAATATGTCTCACGGTTATTTAATTTTTATTTCCCAGTTTTCTAATTAGATTGAATAGAAAATTAACTTAATCTTTCATCCATATAAGTTTATGCAGTGATGTTCTGAGTAACAGGATTCATCTGGGCATACTTTAAAATTGTGGAATGTCAGTGGGACTTTAGAAGCAGAGTTTGGAACAGAATGATCAGATACCAGGGAATGGGGCCAGGTGGAACACCCTCAGCTAGTGAGGGGCAACGGGAGGAAGGAAGAGAGCACTTTCCAGAGTCCATGAGAGAGACCAAGCACGAAAGCAAGTCCAGAGAACCCAGGGCAAGCTGGCCATCAGGGTTATGAATGTAGAGTTTAGCACTGTGTGGAGAAGAAACCGTAAGAAGGGAAGGTGGTGGATCTGACCAGGGCATCCAGGACAAATTACACAAAAAGGTTTAGGAAAGCCCTGACTCACTGCTGCCAGCTGGAAAGAGTGGGGTGATCTGAGTGCACAGGTGTACTAAATGAAAGGACCAGAAACATTTCAGACACTCCACTCTACCTCAGAATCCTCTCTACATATTGTCAGAGTATAGCTGGCACCCAGTATAGCATCACCCGGTGATGTTAGTTATGTGCTCTGGGAGAACATTTCTTGACTACCCTGGGTGTCTAGTGCACCCTTTTCAGTATGCCATGGCTGGGAGCTGCCTTGATGTCCCCTAGAGATGGGTCATTATTCCCCTGTGGACAATGGATCCCCTCCTCAGAGGTTGGGGCTACATGAGTGGGTTGGGTTGGTAAGTGATAACAAACAGTTGAGAAAAACCGGAGTACTAATTAGCACTGGAAAGGAGTGTGCAGCTGCAAGGAGGAAAAAATTACAAGGAGGATACTGTGGTGGTAATTACATCAGTTATTCTACAGATAAATGCCTTACTGTGAACATATTTTGAAAATCGATCCAGATGGTGCCTTTAGTTCAAACTGCCAGCCATAGCTCCTGAATGTGTGGAATATGAGAAAGTATCTTATGGAATAAATTCTGGCCACCATTGCCACCATATTGCCACATTGCCATCAAATATTGTCTGGGATGGGGGTTGGCCCAAGGTACAGATATTTACAGGATTGATGGGGAACCTTTGGAGATGACACACATTCCCGTTAAACTGACTGGATGTGACATGGATGTATGGGATTGCTACACTCCAAAATGTTGTTTCAGCCTGTGGAGGAGATGTCCCTAATGATACCCAGAATTACTATTTCCCATTAGGAATATGAAGTTAGGTGAGCAATTGTAGCACATTGCATTTCCTCCATGGAGGCGGAAGACTATATCCTAGGGAGCGGCCTTGACATTTTGAAACAGCAAATGTGATCCTTTGTACTTTGATTTATTCAGCCTTTGATTCATCCAGCAAACATTTATTGAACATATTCTTAGGCTGAATCATATGCAAGATACTGGGGATGTGCTGAAAGAGGAAATTAACTATAGTCATACTTCAGAGACACTGCAGGTTTTGTTCCAGACCACTGCAGTAAAGTCAACATCACAATGAAGTGAGTCACACAATTATTTTGGTTTCCCAGTACAGATAAAAGTTATGTTTACACTATACTGTAGTCTCCTAAGTGTGCAATAGCATTATGACTAAAAAATAACATACATACCTTAATTTAAAATTATTTATGCTAAAAAATGCTAAAAATCATCTGAGCCTTCAGCAAGTCAGAATCTTTTTGCCAGTGGAGGATCTTATCCCTGTGTTACTGGCTTCCGACTAATCAGGTTAGTGGTTGCTGAAGGTTGGGGTGATGATAGCAATTTCTTAAAATAAGACAACCATGAAGTTTGTCGCAGCAGTTGACTATTCCTTTCACAAAAGATTTCTCTGTAGCTTGGAATGCTGTTTGATAGCTTTTTACCCACATTAGAATTTCTTTCAAAATTGGAGCCGATCCTCTCAAACCCTGCCACTGCTTTATCAACTAAGTCTATATAATATTCAAAATCCTTTGTTGTCATTTCAGCAATGCTCGCAGCATCTTCATTGAGAGCAGATTTCATCTCAAGAAACCATTTTCTTTGCTTACCCATAAGAAGCCACTCCTCATCTGCTTAAGTTTTATCATGAGATTGCAGCAATTTAGTCAGACCTTCAGGTACCACTTCTTTCACATCTGCAGTGACTTCCTCCACTGAAGTCTTGAACTCCTCAAAGTCATCCATGAAGAATGGAATTAACTTCTTTCAAACTCCTCTTAATGTTGCTATTTTGACCTCCACCCATAAATCATGAATATTCTGTTTTTTTGTTTTTTTGAGACACAGTCTCACTATGTTGCCCAGGCTAGAGTGCCGTGGCATCAGCCTAGCTCACAGCAACCTCAAACTCCTGGGCTCAAGCAATCCTTCTGCCTCAGCCTCCCAAGGAGCTGGGACTACAGGCATGCACCACCATGCCCAGCTAATTTTTATACATATATATTTTTAGTTGTCCAGATCATTTCTTTCTATTTCTTAGTAGAGACGGGGGTCTTGCTCTTGCTCAGGCTGGTCTCGAACTCCTGACCTTGAGCGATCCACCCGCCTCAGCCTCCCAGAGTGCTAGGGTTACAGGCATGAGCCACCGTGCCTGGCCCATGAATATTCTTAATGCATCTGGAATGGTTAGTCCTTTCCAGAAGATTTTCAATTTATTTTTACCAGATCTATCAGAGAAATCACTATCTATGGCAGATTACATAGCCTAACAAAATGTATTTCTTAAATAATAAGAATTGAAAATCGAAATTACTCCTTGATCATTAGGCTGCAGAAAAGATGTTATGTTATCAGGCATGAAAATGACATTAATCTCCTTATACATCTCCATTAGAGCTCTTGAATGACAGAGCGTATTGGCAATGAGCAGTAATATTTTCAAAGGAATCTTTTTTTTTTTTTTCTGAGCAGGAGGTCTCAATAGTGGGCTTAAAATATTCAGTAATCCATGCTGTAAACAGATGTGCTGTCATCCAGGCTTTGTTTTTTTCATTTATAGATCACAGGCAGAGTAGATTTAGTATAATTCTTAAGGGCCCTAGGATTTTCAGAATGGTCAATGAGCATTGGCTTCAACTTAAAGTCACCAACTACATTAGCCCCTAACAAGAGAATCAGCCTGTCTTTTGAAGCTTTGAAGGCAGGCATTGATATCTCCTCTCTAGCTATGAAAGTTCTAGATGGCATCTTCTTCCAATATAAGGCTATTTCATCTACATTGAAAATCCGTTGTTTAGTGTAGTCACCTTTATCAAGGATCTTAGCTAAATCTTCTAGACAACTTGTTGCAGCTTCTCCATCAGCACTTGCTGCCTCACTTTACACTTTATGTTATGGAGAAAGCTTCTTAAACCTCATGAACCAACCTCTGCTAGTTTAAAAATTTTCTTCTTGCAGCTTCCCCAGCTCTCTAGCCTTCATAGAACTGAGCGGAGGTAGAGCCTTGCTCTGGATTAGGCTTTAGATTATGGGAATGTTGTGGTTGTTTTGATCTTCTATCCAGACCACTTAAAACTTCCTCTACATCAACAATAAGGCTGTTTCATTTTCTTACCATTTGTATGTTCACTGGAGTAGCACTTTTAATTTGCTTCAAGAACTTTTCCTTTGCATTCACAACTTGGCTAACTGCTTGGCTCAAGATATGTAGCTTTCGGCCTATCTTGATTTTGACATGCCTTTCTCACTAAACTTAATCATTTCTAGCTTTTGATTTAAAATGAGAGATATGCAACTCTTTCTTTTACTTAAACACTTACAAGCCATTGTAGGGTTATTAATAGGCCTAATTTCAATATTGCTGTGTCTCTGGAAATAGGGAGGCTTGAAGAGAGGGATAGACACAGGAAATGACCAGTCAGTGGAGCAGGCAGAACACATACAGCTTTTATCAATCAAGTTCATTGTCTTATATGGGTGCAGTTCGCGGTGCCTCAAAACAATTACAATAGTAGTGTCAAATATCACTTATCAGAGATCAACACAACAGATAATGAAAAAGTTTGAAATATTGAGAGGATTACCAAAATGTGACACAGAGACATGAGTGAGCACATACTGTTGGAAAAATGGTGCCAATTGACTTGCTCGATGCAGGGTTGCCACAAAACTTCAATTTGTGAAAAAACACAATATTTGCAAAAGATCAATAAGGTGGGGCGCAATAAAGCAAGGTATGTTTATATGTAGTCCGTTCAGATTTTCTTTTTTCACTTAGTAATATGCTGTTAAGCCACCATGCTTTTTAATGGCTTGATAGTTTTTTAGTGCTGAATAATGTCCCCTTGTAGGAATTACTATAGTTTATTTACTCATTCATTTATTTAAGGCTATCTTAGTTGCTTCCAAGTTTGGGCAATTATTAATAAGACTACTATATATATTCATGTGCAGGTTTTTGTATGGACATAAATTTTGAACTCATTTGGCTAAATAGCAATAAGCACAACTGCTAGATCTTATGATAAAATTATGTTTGGTTTTGTAAGAAACTACCAAACTCTTTTCCAAAGTGTCTATACTATTTTGCCTTCCCACCAGCAATGAGTGAAAGTTCCTGTTGCTCTACATTCTTACCAGCATTTGGTATTGTCAGTGTTTTGGACTTACCATTCTTTTGTTGCTGTTGTTGTTTGATGTTCATTTATTTTATGTTAATCAATAGCTATTGGTTACCATTGCGGGGGGAACTAAACCTCTGCTCCTCCATCTCTCCTTCTGGTCCTGCTGATAAGGAAGACCCCCATCTATTACCTGGTGCATCAGCCACCTGAGACCTCCATCCCTAAGAAGACCCTCATCGACATAATACTAACCTATTACCTGACACATCAGCTAACCTATTACCTGGCAGCGCATTAGCCACCTGAGACCCCACCCCTCGGACCACCCCAACCTAATAAAAGTGGGAAAAATCGGGTAGACAGGGCTCACAATTTGGTGGCGAGACCCCTGTGAACCTGCCAGCGAATAAACCTTGATTCTCCGACTCTCCATGTGTCACTCAGTTTGTCCTCAGAACCACCGGCTGTAACACTGCTACACCCCTGCCTTGGAATCCCCATCTCAGTCAACGGCAGAGTGCATCCAGCTGCTGAGGCTAAGAAACCTGGAGCCATCTGTGATGTGTCTCTTCCTTTCACACCCTGTATACAATCCCCCAGCAAATTCTATTGTTTATACCTTCAAAATATAGCAGAATTTAATTGTGTCCTTCCACCTGCATTGACTCAGCCTGCACCAACCTCCTATCATCTTCTGTCTATACAAAAATTGTCTTTTAGCAAGTGCTCCAGCTGCTACCCATGCCTCCCATACCCTTGGCAACATAGTCACTGACATGAACCCTTTCAGTCTTAAGTCACAATAACATCAAATTAGACTAAATTTGCTTTTAAAGGAGCAGACCTTTTTCTGTCTCCAATTTTACTGCTCTTTACATCCAACTCAAGTTTTTTTAAGCTGTTCAATTTCTTTTAAACACCTAGTATATTAGATATTGTTTAAAGGTTAATGTTACCTTCCCCTGTGCTCAAAAGAATTGGAAGAAGGTGGTGTGAGCCTCTGCTAGTTGGTACCTAACCTGCCCTCTTCCCCTCCAGTTTAGAAGGAAATGAACTTAAAGAAATTGATAAGGACTATACTAAAACAAAAAGCAAACAACAAAAACCACACACACACACACACACACACACACACACACACACGCATTGGTTATCCACTTATCCTTCGGTCTCTGTCCCTTCCTAGGAGGCTGGGCAGTGGGACTGAAAGTTTCAACCCTCTGGGAACATGGCTGGTTCCCTGGCAACCAGCCCCCAATCCTGCGGGTTTTAGGGGCTTTCCATAAATCACCTCATTAACTTAAGCTCAGGTGTGTTTGAAAACTTGTAAACAGCAAAAGATTGTCTTTCACTTTTATTGCTCGGTAGCCACTTTAGGAACCAAGGACAAAAGGCCAAAAACTTTATCAAAAGATATTCTTATTGCTTTAGTCACTTAGGAAATAACAAGGCTTACAGGAGTTGAGAACTAGAAATCACAGAGGAAAACCACAATATAGCTATCGTAATATCACGGAATGGAAACTCACCTCCCTGATGTGTTCCGCTAAAACTGGGGAGAGTGAAAAAGGTTAAATGGAATGATGACTGATGCCTCGCACTGACTGGTTGCTGCTAGGTGGAGGGTGGATGTTCAGCTGTCTACTCAGCCATACCAACGCCGCCTTGGTGGGGGAAATAATGAAGCCACCAGCTATGGTCTGACGGGGGTGAAATGTCAGTTCCCTGCTCCACCCTAGTTGATTCGTTTCATGGTAGGGATATTTCTCCATCTTGCTATTGATATATATTTGCTTATATTATTCTCAGGAGAAAATGGCAGAGAAGGCCTTGGGTTCATGTGAAAATGAAATTGGTAACAGAAACTTCTGTATAAATCGGAACTTTAAAATAGCTGTATTTTCAGTGAAATAAGTGATTAGATGTAACCCAACAATTAGTTTGTAAACGCTGTGTTTTGTGTGTTTTTAGCTCACCACTAGATGGGAAAAGCATCTATCGAGAGATAACATGGAGTCTCTTCATTCAGTACATTCTTGGTTTGTATTATTTCATCCAAATAGATCAGGAACCTCAAACCAAGAACTTAAAAAAAAGTTAGGCTAGGGACTGCTATATCCCCTAGGATTATTGGTGAAAGTACACACAAAATAATGCAAAAGAAACACTCATGGAATCCAGGCTGCATAGAGTGGGGTAGGAAAAGCCTCTAAATTTTCAAAACAAAACGAAAAGTTTAAAAGGCATGCAGGGAAGCAGTCTATCACAAATAAAAAGCACAGATCTAATAATTGAAGAGATTAGAGCCAAAATAATTTGAGGAAAAAAAGTACTTAATGGATGTGAGAAACTGCAAATAGTCACAGATGATGACAGAAATAGAAAATTGTAGTAAATTTTTGAGAAAATATCCAAGAGTCAGCATGAAAAGACAAAGATGAAAGCTACAAGAGCATTATTATGTGAGTTCCTCAGCCAACATGCTCAAGCTTCATTCACATTTTCCCCCTAACAGGTGCCTCTTGATCAACCCTTGGGCTTAGGAGTCTCCCATCAGAAGGACTGACCCAGGGAAAAGTTCTGTGCAAGTGCTGGAAGCAGGGTCATGCTATTTAGTAGGAATTATTAATATTTTATCACAAGTCCCTGGAATGCGGTTGGAGGTGAACATATTTCAGTGGATCCTTGGACTCCCTGCCCTGTGGGGAGTGGCAAAGACAGAAGAATGGTAGAATGAGGCCCTAGCAAACATGAATCTCAGAGCGGGGACCCCACTTAATTGGTTCTAAGTTATATCTTTGGTTGTATACCTCCATAAGCTGATCCTGAGTCTAAGCATTAAGAACAAATAGTTTAAGAGGTGATCTCGGGAAGGATAAGTAGGGGAGTGGGAAGCTGCAAAGAGAGGAAAACAATTCACGGGTGTTACTGAGTAGATTACTACTGTGGTCAATTGGGTTCAGTCCTACTGGGGACCTCTGGAAGTTGGTGTAGAGTTCACCTCAGAGTTAGTCCACTCAATGAACAAAGAAGCTGGGTTATTTTCCCATCAATTTTCATCTGTCATTGGTTGAGGATGGCAGGCTTTCACTGCTACTCTGGCCTGAGCCATGCAAGGGTTGAGCACCCTCCTGTGGCCAGAGAGCCCTCAACGAGAAAGTCACAGTTTTCCATAAAGTCACAGCTTGCAGGGAATATTTAAATGCACAAGGGTACGTGGCAGGGCATGAAAGGCACCTCATACAGTGTAGATTGGAAAGGACTTAGAGAAAACACGCCCTTAAAAGAGAATAATGGTATAGTGGCACAATGTGGCCAGTGAAATTTTCAAGCTTCTAAGGACCGAAATGGTTTCTACCTCTGCTAGTTTACATTTAAGGGGGTGTGGACACTAGTGGAGGAATCTTTTAAGCCAGAAGCAGCATCTCATTTATAATATATGATAACACTCTTATGTTTCTGATATGAACCAGTTACATTACTTTGGATATTTAAGAAAGGAAACATATTATTTTACCAATATATCCCCCCAAACAGAGCTCTTTTTTTCCCACAAATTCCTCTATTATGATAGATTTCTTATTGGACTTATAAGAAAGAAGTTCTGGCACTGTGTATCCCTCAGGATCATTGCTTATGAATAGCTAATGAGTTGTAAAATGTATACTTAAGAATGTCCTTGGATTTCACTTTCAGATTCTGTAATCATTAGGAAATAAACATTTTTCAGGAAAAAAGTAACATATAACATAAAGCTTTTGACAAAAGCTTTATCCTTGAACTTGTGTATTTCCATTACTGTTTATTATTAAATAGCTAGTGATTCTTTACCATTGATAATACTAATAATTACTGTTAAGTTGTTTAAATTTCCTATTCTAAACATTTAATGTAATTTAAACTTCCTATTCTAAAGGCTTTCATTTCAATCTGTTCATGCCAGAGAAAAGTAATGCTTTTTATTTCTGAATTGTTGTTAATAAAACAAAATATTTTGATCCAACATTTATTTCTTCTGAGTTGCTCTAATGAGTTTGCCACAATCCAAATATCTCTCTTAGAATGAAAGTAATCAATGAACAAAGCTGATAAAGTGTGCCTGGAGTCCTTTTTGCCAAGAGAAAATTGTATTCTAAAATGATATTTGTACTTCAGTAAGATAGAATAAGAACAGCAGCATTCTGATAGCCTTTGTGAGTACCTATTTGTTTTCCCTGTAGATCAGCTGAGAATCTTGGAGCTCTGTTTAAAGGCAGTGTGGATTTCATGCTGTGACCCATTGCCAATGTGTATTAATATGTAAAATGAATTATACTATGGTAATGCATATAACATACAGTATGTGTGATATTAACATATAATATAATAAGTAACAATATAATTAATTTGTGATATAAAATGTAACACATGCATATTACCTATAACGAACACACATAAACCCTCAACTTGTTTTGCAAAGGATTTAAAACAATTACTATTTCTGCAGGAGTGACTGGTTTTCTTGGCATATAAACTTAAGTGCATATTAAGACAAGTTTGCCATCTTCAGCAGTTGAGGTGTTAAATGTTTCTCATAGCAGTGAATTAAAATTATAGCAATTAGTCTCATTGTCACAATATTATACTTGTCATTGTACACTCATTCTGTTTGATATGCCTGATTGGTTTTCTACCTTTCTGGAAAATTTCCTCACATGGAATTAGGCCTTAGGACACTTTTATCATTGTTGTTTATTGATTACTTTTATATATTGGCAATAGGGGGAAAGAAAAGTACAACATTGAAATTTGTATTATGATTTTTTACTGTGTCCTGTCAGGGTTGAGGAGATTATAATTCTCTGATTTCAGGAAGATTAAAAAAATAGTAACCTTCAGAGAAAAGGTGGCATTTCATGAAAGAAAAAGACCAGCATAGATAAAAGAAACAAAAGAAAGCCTGTCCAGCCAACTCAAGCCCTTGAAATAGCAATGCTTTTCGTGAGTGATGCAGCAGGGTGACAAGAAAGTTTTCGATAGAGTAAGGATTTTTTTAATGGTTTTGCTGTCCAGCTATTGCACCTGCTACCCTTCTTAGCAACATGCCCTGCTTCCTCTGGTAACTTCCCTGTTTGAAGGAATGAGATTGTTATTCAATAATCTCAGACAGGCAGCTAGCCCACAATAGAGATTATAGATTTGAAGAAAACTGGAAAGTGAGCAAAACACTTTTTATGAGAGAATGTGTATGTTTTATTCTCTATCATCCAAGGTTTAACATATTTCAGCTTAGCTTAGCCGATTTTAATAAATATGTGACTTTCTGACTTCAAAATAATGAATAGCATTCACTTGAATGGAGGAAGTTTTATTAGTTTCTTGGCATAAACTCTTTGACAATATCCTTACTCACTTTGGAGTTAGATAATACAACACAGAAAACTATTTGGGAGGAAACAACTTTAAGGGTTTCTCTCCATATATCCTGGATGCAAATTGTGCATTAGATTAGTTATATTTGCAGAAAAGAGTACATACACTCATTTCTGCAGAGATTGGACACCCTGAAAGTGGTCTTGAAGTGAAATTTGAAGACATATTTCTCCTTAAAAAAATTACCAGCATACTTTAGAAAAAAAGAGATCATTAACTTGCTCTTGTCTCCTGTACACAGTTGGATTAAACCAGTACCTTAAATTATTTATGTGCTATTCTCAAAAATATAATTTACATAGATATAAGAAGGAAAACAAGAACCTATGGAAGAAGAAAAGCAATATCATCCAATTTATTATGGTGAAGATATAATAGGATGGTAGAAGGTGGAGGTTGGTATAGTAGTCACAGGAAAATTTTAGGAAGGCTTTATTTTATAGGTGCAGAAATATCTTTGACACCACAGTCCAGTTAAAATATTTTATAATGAGGATCAGACCAGGGGGCAGAAAGCTCTGAATGCCATGCTAAAATACTGAAATTTGTTTATTCATTCATTTATTCCTTCACTCATTAAGTTATTATTCCTTCATTTAATTAATATTGGCGAGTGCCTTTTACATACCAGAGTCTGTGTTTGGCACTACAAATGACAAAATGAACAATGAGGAAAAATGATGGGAATCATAAGTCTTGTTTGAGAAAAAATGTTATTGTCAGGATTTTGCTACATAGATGGGGATAAAAATATTAGACATACTGAAATTTGGGCATTTTCAAGAAACTAAATTATGTAATTATAACAGCATAGCCAGGAAAGATAATGGTAGTAAATGATTCTGGATACTATAAGAGATGTTCTCTTCAGGGAAAGGAGGAACTAAGGACTGAAAATGGCGAGCTGGGAGATGGGCATCCTGCCATCAGGTAAAAAAACACAAAGGAAAGTCAAGAATGTGACTCCAAAAAGACCAGACTGTATTTGGTTAGGAAGGAAATGTCATTTGGAGATTTCAAAAACCTTTCAGTGTACCTACTTAATATTTTCCATTTTTCCTCTTGTACATAAATGTTTTCTTTATTTTATCTGACTACATGTAACTTGATACTTATTTTTAAACACAGGGCAATATCATAATGCGATGAATTTCATAACATCATAAATTTATTCTATAAAGTAAAATGCACATATTGAAGCTGAATTTGAGTATAGCACTGATGTTCAGTGTTTCCTATATTTTTCTATTTGGACAAATTGCATAAAGGAAAATATAATTATGCAAAAAATGACACACTTATCCTTCAATAGATAGAATGGGTTGCTTGACAAAAAGCAGAGAAAGTAATAATTTTCAAATTAATAAGTCATTAATCTTGACCTTATAAGAGAACAAAGTAATTTACTTCCAAGATAGTTGAACCAAATGTGTGAAATCTAATAAAGTAGAAATATTAGCAATGTAATTATTCTCATTTTCACTTTGGGTCAAATTTATAATGTAATGAGAGAGCAAACAAGGAGGATATTAACTTCATAAAATCTAATAGCAGAAAGTTTCCTTTTGTTTGGCAGAGAGTAAACTACAGCATAAGTAGTCAAAGATTCAAACCCTGGCGCCAGCACTAACCAGCCCTGTGACTTAGGATAAGTCACTTAATTGCTCTAAACTTCAATTTCCTTTTTTGAGACACGGATTGTTTAATAAAGACCATGTGATGATATATTTAATGCCATTAAGCCAGTGTAGGGCCCATGATAAATACTAATTAAATGGTATTGTTGCTGGTGTTATTAATTCATCATAGTAAAAAGAAATGACCTAAACATACAAGAAATAATACTATGCTGTATTTGATTAAGCACAAAGATTTCTTTTTTTTTTTTTTTTTTTTGAGACAGAGTCTCACTCTCTTGCCTAGGGCGAGTGCCGTGGCGTCAGCCTAGCTCACAGCAACCTCAAACTCCTGGGCTCGAGCAATCCTACTGTCACAGCCTCCCGAGTAGCTGGGACTACAGGCATGCACCACCATGCCCGGCTAATTTTTTCTGTATATATTTTTAGCTGTCCAATTAATTTCTTTCTATTTTTTTTTGGTAGAGACAGGGTCTCGCTCTTGCTCAGGCTGGTCTCGAACTCTTGAGCTCAGGACTATCCGCCCGCCTCAGCCTCCCAGAGTGCTACGATTACAGGAGTGAGCCACCACGCCCGGCCTAAGCACAAAGATTTCAAAGCACTAACTTTGGAGAGTTACATGATTTGAAACAATCTACTTTTCTCTCTCAGCTTCAGTTTCATGGGGTATTCTTTTCCCCAGGCATTAATGACTGAGTTGACTCAACCATAAGTAGTGCAAATTTTTATCTTGAAGTTCAATAAAGAAATCTAATAAATGCTTCTCAAGGAAGCTCATGTTCTAGTACCTAAATAGGAAGTACAAATGCCAACATTTAATAAGTTTCTTCTTGTTAAACAATGTCCTTACAGCTGGCCTTAAGTAGATATCTTCTTATACAGTGTGATATCAGTGTTGCTAAATGTCTTTCTATAAATCTATATCTCCATCAGGCTTTAATAGACCTTAAAATGTATATTTTTTATTTGGATTAAGGCATTAGGGAATGTAAGTGGATTAACTAATTTGAGCAAAGTAATAAACAATTAAATATATAATCTAGAAAGAATCATAGGGGTCAAAACGAAAGGCCGGTAACAGTTAATGGAGTCAAGGAAACACAGAACATAAAACATTATCCATGAACTTAGGTAGAGTTAGCATAAAAATAGCAAAGTTGTGAGTTGAGGTGGCAGAAGCAAGGGGTAAGGCTCCTAAAAATGGAGATTATAAGGATTATTTTTAATTAAAAAATTAAATAACTTATTAATTCATTTACTTATTTTAATAGGCACAAAAGTTATATATATTGATGATGTACAACATGCTGTTTGGAAATATTAATATGTATACATTGTGGAATGGCTATGTTTGTAAAAAGAAACTTTCAAAGCAGGTTTTCCTCTGCTTTTACACCACGGTAATCATCAATGCAGAAGAAGTCTTCTGTGACCAAATGTGAGGGTGTTTTTTTCCCCACACACTAAGCAGCGATACCAGCTGGGTGCTTTCTAATTTAGTTCCAACATTGTCTACTTGGAGGTAGCATTAGATCCCAAAGGTTGAGGGCCCAGTCTCTAAGACTGAGACCATCCCCCCTACCTTCAGACACCAGTCACACAAGTCCAGGCCTCTGGAACCTCTGACCTACCAGCTTCAAGTTGGGATTCTCACAGATCTACCCTTTGGGTTTGATTAATTTTCTGGAGAAGCTCACAGAACTCAGAGAAACATTTATGTTTACTGGTTTATTATAAAGGATATCAGAAAAGATACAGATGAAGAGATGCAGTTGTCCAGGAATGGGGGAAGGGACATGGAGCTTCCATGCTGTCCCAGAGTGCACTGCTCTCTAGGAACCTCCAAGTGTTCAGCTATCCAGAAGCTCTCTAAACCCTGTCCTTTTGGGTTTTTATGTTGGCTTCATTATGTGGGCATGATTGATTAAACCATTGGTGATCAACTTAACCTTCAGCCCCTCTCCACCCCCTGTAGGGTGGGGTTGGGGATGGGGCTGAAAGTCCCAACCCTCTAATCATGCCTTGGTCTTTCTTGGGACCAGCCCCGTCCTCAATCTATGTAAGGGCTCCATCCCTTTAGTACACTAATTAGCATACAAAAATACATCACTTTGGATTTTCTAAGGATTTTAGCAGTTGCATGCGAAAGATCCAATATATATTTCATAATATCACATGTTAAATCAAGCCAATTAACATATGCATTACTCCACATATGCCATTTTTTTTGTGGTGTGAACACTTAGGATCAGAGAGAAAATATTCTGGGCTTATGGAATCAATTTGGTAGATGTTTGCTGTGCTCTAGTTATAAAGTCACAAAATCATAAACAAGAATAGTGAAAATCAAAATAGGGGCAGAAGCATAAAAACTTGAAGAATAATTGGTAGAACTTGTGTGTCAGGCCAGCCAACAAATACACTCCAACTATGAAGACTCTCAAAATGATTACTCAAACACATTTCATTTGTTTTCACATAAGTCAAGCAGTTCCAATGATATAAACTGAATTGAAGATATAAGTGTGAGTGTAAGCAGTTCCCAATGTTTCTATAGGTTCTCAGAGGTCAACAAGTTTGAAGATCAATGCAATCCATGCAATGATCAGGTCTAGTCTGAGGAAATGGAGTGTCAGAGGTGTATAGCCTTTCTGCCCTTTCAGCCAATTGTTCAGGGCTGGCTCCAGGTGAACATTCACATATGAAATCATCTTGGATATCTGTGAATCACCACAGAGATTAGGAAGTGAGAACATCCGTTAACATAATGAGAAGAGTTGAAGTTTGGGAATTGAAGAAAGTTTTGATACTGCCACATGGAGGCAACATGAGATTGATAAAATATATGGTTAAGCAGGGGTGAAAAGGGCAAGTACAGCCCACAGAATTTTAGGACTAACCCATATGTGTGGCTTCTTCACAAGTTCACTTCCTAAGAAGTGAATAGGAGGGTAAGGTCAAACCAGGATTGAGACCTTGAATGGCATCTAATATGGAAACTCATATAGCTAAGAGATTCAAGGGCAATTTTAGAATAGCTAACCATGAGCTCCAGGATATTTAGCAAGGTCACTTTCAGGTATTTTTATTGTTACATTATCTTAAATTTTCAGGAATGATTACAAGAGACAAGATAAGAAAATCCTTGATCTTGGGATTGGATTTTGGTTTTTTAAAAATAAAGGTGATAGAGGAATAAATAAGTGGTAATTAATGCACAGAAATATAGAGAGATGAATTTTGGGTATGAACTTGTAAAGATCCTCTGATTAATGATGGAAGAATAATGGCCTGAAACAATCTATGAGGTTCCATTCATGTCCTGCTCACCTTTCTTTGAGTCTGGAGAAATCGAAACAGATTTTTTGGGGAAATAAATAGGGAAATGTTTGAGGAAAGATCAGTTCAAGGTTAAGTAGGAAGATATAGGTGAGGTTGAAGACAGTAAATATGGCATGGTGGATGGAATGAGCAGGAAGATATTAGAGAACTGAGGGACTCAATTGGGTAAGAATGAGAGAACCGAAGATTGTTTGATGAGAGAGTCCATACCTAGCATGAAACATATAGAGAACCAGAGTGAAGAAGCAGGTACATAGTCGACTGAATTCAAATACTATTAGCAAGCAGAAGGGAAACTTTATAAAGGCATAAGCTTGACACGAAGTTGGAGCTCTGCTTGACCATATCCATCGTTCATTGCCACTGTAACAGAGCACTCTGTGATGGAAGAGTCCACTGGCTCACTCCTTAGCTTCTGTTGTGCTTGACCTCGAATATCACAGTAATAGTTGTTACCATCTTCTGAAATCTTCCTATTATTTTAAGACTTTTGCTTTACAAAGTTGTTAGGTTTTTGAACTGAAGTAAACCTATTCTAAATATTCAATGAAGTAGCATCTTTTACCATTTTTGCATATAATCTGGGAGATGTAAATTGATTTATATGCACTTCAATTTTAATCATCAATTAACAGTGCTACAATTTATTCTTTTTGTAAAGGGCAACCAGTCCCTCAGAATTAGCATGATTTATTTTAGGTAAAACATAATGAATCTCAGTATGCTGTTGTTATTTATGAAAATGAACATAAGAGGCACCATGAACTGTGGAGCAGTGTTGGATTAGGAGCGTTTATGACAACCTTGAAAAAAATCTCCTGGATCAGGATCAGGATCAGGAGCTTTTTCGGTAGTTATTGAAATAAACAGAAGAAGAATTAAATAATTAGATTTCATAAGCTTATCCTTTATGTAACATTTTTATTGCTCTCGGAAATTATGAGACCATACATTTCAAGACATGCTTACAATAAGTGAATATGCACTCTTTTAACATATTCGTATGGAAGATTTTAGAAGGAATTTAGGGCAAACCAGGATGCATCACAAAGTAAGGGCAGATTAAAATAAATGTTGCTGGCTACATAAGAGGTTTTGCAAACCTTATTATTTTGAAAAATATTTGCAATACATGATCATGATACTTCTGTTCAGAGTTGTCCCTTAGAGTTGAATTAATGTTGCCATTATGCTCTAGAAAAAATTGAATCGAGCTAGTCAAGGAAAGGCTAATTTCATTTTTATTGATATTGCTATTGGAAGACTTGTGCAATGTTTTTAAACACTGTAAGTGTAATTGTTTTTGAACAGCTCTTAACTAATTTGAAATAATAAGTAAAACTAGTCTATAAAATTTTCACTCATATATAAAATTTTCCCTATTCATGCCGGTCAAAGATGTGTATCAGCATTTGCACATGTGTGTATGTGTATGTGCATATATATGTGTGTGTATGGTATTTAAAAATATGTTCATTTTTAGTTTGGTTTTTAGGTATACAACAAATATTTACTGAGGGCCTATAATGAGGAAAAACCTTGAAAAGCATAGAACTTATGAAGAAGGCTGTCATTCAACCATTTATGCTCTACTTGTTAAAATATTGTAATAGCTGTTTTTACTATAGCGTAACCTTTGGCAGTCTAGTCACTACAATCTCTCTGGACCTCCCAACAATCCAGCAGCAACTGAAGAGTTAACATATCAGGGAACCTCAGGACCCTGATCAGGTGCCCTTTCTGATTAGTAAGAACTCTAATATATGTTTGTTAATTATGTTTAATATTACCATTGGATACAAAGATGGATATGATATAGATCCTTTTTAGAATTCATATCTGGTTGTGGAAATAGAGATACATAAATCATCTCAATACAAGGTACGCCATGATATACTGAAAATTAAACACAGGAGCACGGTGGAAAGAGATTAATGCCACCAGTGGGGGTCTGAGAGAGTTTCCTAGGAGATCTTGGGTTGTATTTGGACCTTAAATGATGAGCTGGGATTTATAAGTCAATATGGGTGGAGAGGGCATTTCAGCAGAGGAAACAAGCTTATTGAAAATACAGAAAAGACAGTTTCAGTAAATACTGAAGAGATGGGCTGTATGGAGTGCATGTGTATATATGAGTGTGTGTGTGTGTGTGTGTGTGTGTGTGTGTGTGTGTATGTGGTAGGGAATGCAGAATGACACACAGAAATGCAGGCAGGCTTTGTAGGGCAGAGTTTTGTTTTACTTCTTTGCAATGGGAGCCATTGACTGTTTCTGAGGAGGCAAAAGGCATGGATCAACAGAGTTTTAGAAAAAAATCTGGAGGTATACACAAAACAGATGGGTGGGAGAGATAGGGTGGTTAGATCTGGGAGATAATTTAGGCTCTTTTGGCAATAATTTAGATTAGGTAACAAAAACTTGTTTTGTAAAGGCCCAAATAGTAAATATTTTATGCTTGTGGGCCATGTGGTCTCTGTTGCAACTACTGAACTGTGCTGGTATAATGTGTGAAAGCAGCCATAGATGATATCTTAATTAATGTGAGTGGTCCTGTTCCAAGAGAACTTGATTTAAAAAAAAAAAAAAAAAGGTGTCAGGCCAGACTTGGCATGCAGGCCTGTTGACCCCCTGTTCTAGATCATCAGTTATCAATGTAAGCACGTTAATTTGGGTTCCCCAGAAAGCAGACCCTGACATAAGAATTTTAGTGCAAATTGTTTATTTGGAAAGTAATCTTAGAAAACATTCTGAAGTGAGTAAGTAAGACACTGTGGAGTGAAAGCCAATATAAAACAGAATTATAAACAGATTACCATTTAAATCTTAGGTAACTTACTGAGTCCCTTCTGAGAGAATATGTAGAATACGCCCCAGAAATCACACTCTGTAGGATGAGGAAACTGGGTTGTAGATAGTAAAAACATTCACTATCTCCCATAGCTCATTATTTGAGGGACATCTTGAGATATTATCTCCCAGATATTTCTGATATAAACAGGCTAAGTATACTCCCATGACAGAGAATGGCTTCAGGCACAGAGATGCAAGAAGAAATGAGTATGTGTGGGAATCATCTATAGAAGGGATATAGGCTGGGAACAGTATATGCTTCGGGGGTATCAGAGCATATGGATAGGTAGGAGAAATTTTATTTATTTATTTATTTTTATTTCAGGATATTATGGGGGTACAAACATTTTGGTTACATGTTATGACTTTGTGTCGTCCAAGCCAGGATTAGAGGCATGTCCTTCCCCCATACAATGCTCGCCGCATCCATTAGTTGTGATTTTACCCACCTCAACCCCCCAACTCCCAATGAATATTACTGCCATGTGAGCACCTTAGTGTTGATCAGTTAGTGCCAATTTGATAGCGAGTACATGTGGCGCTTACTCTTCCATTCTTGTGATACCTCACTTCAGAGGATGGGCTCAAGCTCTATCCAGGATAACATAAGAGGTGCTAGATCACCATTGTTTTTTGTAATTGAGTAGTATTCCATGGTATACATATACCATATTTTATTAATCCACTCATGGATTGATGGGCACTTGGGTTGTTTCCACATCCTTGCAATAGTGAATTGTGCTGCCACAAACATTCGAGTGCAGATGTCTTTGGATGTCTTTTGTTCCTTTGGGTAGATGCCTAGTAGTGCTATTGCTGGATCAAATGGTATTTCTATTTTTAGCTCTTTGAGGTATTGGTAGGAGAAATTTTTAAGAAAAGGGTTATGTTGAAATTTGTGCTGTCAGTGAGCTCCAGGCAAAAGCCACATGTGTCTGTAGGAGGAACACATATTTTAAAGCCCACTTGGCATGAAATAAAAGTTAAGAATGGCTATTTGAAATGAAAGTTAATGGTAGACTGAACTTGGCCAATAATGAATAGGAGGGAAGTTTCAAGAAAAATAGAAGAGGTAAAACAGTTCTGTCACAGGTTGTGTTTCCTGGGAAGAAATCTTGAAGATGTAGTCAAGCAACAAAGACGTTTGTTAGGAACTGCTGTTGGTATCAACTAGTGTGTGTGTTGCGGGGAGAGGAAGCCAGAAATACAGTTGGGGAAAGGGAGATGTTGAGCTGTGATGCAATTCCACAAAAGATCTCAGCTGACCCTATGGGGAACACTACAGCTGAGAAAACCCTTCACAATTATTTTGAGTTAGGGAAAATGGGTCAGGCCTTTATATCCATGTTGATCAGCGCTTGGAAGTTGATTAACCTTGGAAGGAGGCATGATCTTGGGAGAGACAGTGTTCTTCAGCTGAGGAAACATTGGGAGAAGGCTGGCAGCTGAATGTCATCTTTCCATAGGACCCCAGCAGCTGGGGGAATAATTCCTGCCTAGTGTCTGACAATATCCATCACAGGTACATTTCATGATGTTTGGGTATGGGGAAATGAAGAAGAAAAAAGAGGCAAAAATGGTAATGGTACTGAGCAACTATAAGGAAGCTGATACTATTAACTTAAAGAGGGGAAAAATAAGAGGGATAAAAAACTCAGTTAAATTTTGAGACCAACATTGCCTTTTTTGCTAACACATTTCAGAAAATGAAAAAAGTATTGAATAAGGTGATGTAGAAACGAAAACATAGACTCTAATTTCACAAATATAGCATTATCTTAATGACAGAAAGAAACAAAAAGGCAAGCAAAAATACTATGCATGAAGTCTATTTTTCTTAAGGCCATGGCAGAAATAATATGTTAATGATATTGTGCTTTAATACATGATGGTATACCAGAGGCTTATTTAAAAAAACAAAACCAAAACACATGGTGAAAGTTAAGATTCTTTCCTTATTAAGCATAAAGTGACCTACATGGCCTGGTTACAAATTATAATTTGAAAAGATAATTTTACAGGATTGGTGTAATAGACTGCAGAAAGGCAGTACCATGACCTGTAGCTTACTTGAAGTAGTAAAATATGCAAATCCATTTCCATTCTTCTTAGGATGAAGTTTGTTTTGCAGAAGACTAATCTTTAGGTGAAGATAATTAGGCCTAAGTGGTTAGCTTGTACTTTAGTAACAGCAATCCTTAAATTTGTTTTGATTCCAATAACATGATTCATAAACATAATTTAGAGATGTCTATAAAACATGAATGTTCCTAATAGAGAGACAATGTACTCCTAATGCAGCATTAAGAAAATTAATGTGTATGTGTAAGAATTAAAGATTGCATAATGTGGTACAAACTGTACATCATTTTTCTAATAATTTGCTCTAGTTGCTCTTTAATAATTCATGTAGAATCCATATGTTTGAAGTGTGTGCCTATGGCATGACAGTTTTGAATTCCATGTGAGGATACCACACTAATAAGCTTGATGCCCTCCAGCTGCTACTATAAGGGCGTAATATACCTTGAAAAGAAAAGTTTAATAACAACAAGCAGATAAGCTTCTAAACTTGTAAGAATACCTCCAGAGCCACTTTCCTGTGTTATCAGTTACCTATTTCCAGATCACATTGAGCACAGTGTAACACTGTGGTCCACAACCCCTGGGCTGTGGACTGGTCTGTGACCTGATAGCAACAGGGCAACACAGCAAGAGGCGAATGGTGGGTGAGCAGGCAAAGCTGCATTTGTATTTACAGCTGCTCCCCATCGCTCACATCACTGCCTGAGCTCTACCTCCTGTCAGATCAGTGGCAGCATTAGATTTTCATAGGAGGGCAAACCCTGCTGTAAACTGCGCATGCGAGGGATTTAGGTTGTGCGCTCCTTATGAGAATCTAATGCTGATGATCTGAGGTGGAGCTGAGGCTGTGATGCTAGTGCTGGGGAGCGGCTGCAAATACAGATTATCATTAGCACAGAGGTTTGACGGCACAATAAACGTAATGTGCTTGAACCATCCCGAAACACCCCCTTGCCCCAGTCTGTGGAAAACTTGTCTTCCGTGAAACCGGGCCCTGGTGCCAAAAAGGTTGAGGACTGCTGGTGTAACAGTTTTAAACCTATTTTCTGACACAGACCCCTTTGGCAGTCTAAAAATATACATATATCAGAATATAAACTATTTTTATATAAATAAACATACATAATACAACAACATAAATGTATAATTTTGAAATAGTGCTATAAAAATAAAAATAAAATACATTTATGATAAAAATGTATGCACTCATTAATACATCGAACAACAAAATATAGTGAGAAGTCTCATAATTTCTATGATTTTGAAGCAGTAATGCATATTTCAAGATATGTGACATTACTGTTATGTGATTTAAACATAGCTGGAATGTTTACTGGTGACATAGTCATAGGTACTTACCACTCTTGAGATGGATCACCCACATTCATACCTGAAGGAAATGACACATTTCGATAAGAATTTAGTGAAAACACAAATGTCATTTTTTCCCATCCAATTCGTTAGCCTTCCCTACTACCCTAAATTCTCTACAGGGGCCTTTTGGGGGCCCGTGGATACCAGATAAGAAACCCAAAGTCTGCTCTACTTTACTCCTTTCGGCTGGAGCCACATCTGCGGTGAGTTTGGGATTGGCAAGCCAGTGCAGTGGGCCCTTTGCACAGTCCACTTCAATGAAATCCTTCCCCTGAGGACATTCCTTTGACATAAGCAAGGCCAAAGGGTGAAGGAATATAAATGCCAGAACAAGAAGCTTAGACTTTAATCCACAGACAGTTTTCAGCCTTTGAGACTTTTCTAATATAATAGCATGCTGGCATGATCCAAGCAGTGGTTTAGTCTTATACTCTGTTAGTGGTGAGTAGGATGGCTTGAAGCAGAGGCGGGGGTGGGTAAGGTATGGGGAGGAAGTTTGAGTTGAGTTCGGATATTCCTATTATTGTCGTGTCTGAAGAATGAAAAGCAAAGCGATAGGCAGTGTCATGAATTACCAGAAGTTTATGAATGCAGAATTCGGATGGTAGAGAGTCAAAAAGCCTCACTGATAATATTTCCAAACCCAATAAATATGAAAATTGTTGCAATGCACACAGAAGCAGGGGAATGAGAAGGAAAAATGTATCTGGGGAAGACACATTATGTCTGTGATTTGAAATGTTCCCCATTTGATACAACAGCTGAGCAAATGTCCAACAGGCACTTGTTAATCTTTAACTAAAATTGTGGTGAGAGACAGAGCTGGAAATTTCAATTGGGAGCAACAGAGAACAAGGAGCTGTTTGGATTTGGGAGGAAGGTAAGTCATCTGAGGGACGATGTGCAGAATGAGATAAGAACAAAGAGTTACAAACAAAACTTCGAGGAATGCTACATGGAGGTGGGGACAAAGAAGCTGTGAAAAAAGACTCCAGAACGCAAGAGACAAAACATAAGAGATAGAGCATGCACATAAGTTAAGCCACAATGAAAGAAATTAATCCCTTCCTGGTAACATGCTCTTATTTTATATGGCTTTATTTTCATCTTTGTATATAGTAAAATTTCTACACCAGTTTTGTTGTTTTATGTATTTAATATTTATTTAGATTAAATTATTCCACATGTTCACCAATTTTTTTCTCAGCATTGCTTTTGAATTTCAGACTTTCTGTTTTCTTCTTTATCAAGGATGTTCTTTAATGTGCTTTTAGTGAGGATATGTTGGTTGCATACTCTCTCCATTTTAGTTTGTCTGAAAATATCTTTATTTTGCCCTTCTCCTTGAAATGTAGTTATTAGATCATTAAATATGAAATGCCCAATCTCGAATCAAAAGTGTAGTTTATTATATCTCAAACAAGAAGCAATACAATGAATCAAAGTATGCACCTAAGCTATTGACACAGTTTTGCCCATCTTAATGGTAGCTTGTTTATGCCAGCAGCAAAGAAGCTTGGAGAGCCAGTGGCCATGAAGTTGCGAAAGGCGTTTTCCACAGCTTGTTGAGAATTGAATATTTTTCCTTGCAAGAAGTGCTCCAAAGCCTGGAAGAAGTGGTAGTCAGTTGGTGCAAGGTCTGGTGAATATGGTGGATGACAGAGAGTTTCCAAGTTTGAGCAGCATTGTTTGTGCGACATGTGGTTGTGTGTTATCTTGCAAGAGGATTGGCTTGTCTCTATTGACCAATCTCGGCTGCTTAATAGCAAACATCCTCATCATTTTGTCTAATTGGCTGCAGGAGACATCCGCTGTAATCAATTGACCAGGTTTCATGAAGCCATAGTGGATAATACCAGCACTGGACCACCAAACACACACCATTAGCTTTTTTTGATGAGTATTCGGTTTTGGACTGTGTTTCGGCACTTCGTCTTCGTCCAGCTATTGCACCGAACACTTGTGATTGTGAAAAAGAATCCGTTTTTCATCACACTTCACAATACAGTATAGAAATGGTTTGCCTTTATGTCATGACAGCAAAGAAAGACAAACTTCGAGACAATTTCTTTTCTGACGCTTGTTTAATTCATGCAGAACCCATCTATCCAGCTTGTTTACCTTGTCAATTTGTTTCAAATGGTCCAATATTGTTGGAATAGTAACATCAAACTTTGCTGCTAATTCACGCATAGGTTGAGTTGGATTCACCTCTGCTATAGCTTTCAGCTCATCATTATCCACCTTGGTGTCATGTTGCTTGAAAATAGAATATCATTTTCAAGATTAAAATCACCAGAACAGAACTTCTCAAACCGTGGATGTACTATGCATTCATTAGTCACATCCTTCCCAAAGGCTTCATTGATATTTCAAGCTGTCTGTGCTGCATTGGTTCCACAATGGAACTCACATTCAAAAATAACACGAATTTTTGACTTATCCATGGTTTCACAAAAATTGCTGTAAAAGAAATTTGAACAATAATCAAAGCCAAACTGCGTGTTTGAAAGAATGAGGATGCATCTTCACAAGAAAAATAAAATAAGAAGTGTCAAAATGAAATATCAGAGATATCAACTGTCAATACTTATGGAAATTGGACATTTCATACTTAATAACCTAGTATGTTGAGTACAGAATTTTAATAATTTATTTTTGGCAGTGTTATTCCACTGCTTTTTAACTAAAGTTCACATTATTGTTTTTAAGTTATTAGATTTCAATCTAACTGTTCTTTCTTTCCCTATTTTCTTTATTATAGTTGTTTTGAATATTTTTTCTTTGATTTTGGTGTTTCGCAATTTCACTCCACTCCCCCATCTCCCCCAAAACACACATGCACACACACACACAAGTGGGATAAATCGGGCTTGTGAATCTCAGAATTGGTGTCTTTCACTGTTTCTGGAAATTTCTCAGGTGTTATCTTTTTAGATATTATCTATCACTCCTCCATTCTTCTGTGCTCTCCTTTGGAATGTTGATTAAATATATTGAATCTTTTCAATCTATTTCCTTGTCTTTTATCTCTCTTTTATGTTATTAATTTCTTCTTCTTTCTGTGTTGAATTGTGATTTTTTTCAAACGTTCATTTTTATAACTACATCTCTCTTCGATAGTCTTTAATTTATTGATTGACTAGGACACTCATTTGTAATTTTTATAGTTAAATTTGTCATTATTAGAAATTCACATATGTGATTCCTTCCAGGGAATATTTACATTTGTATCTGCCAGGGCTGTGAGCATCACTTTCAACTAAATACTCAATGTAGAGTTTTTGAGATATAATGTGAATTGTGGGCTCAGACTCACATGAAAATGGGTGTTTTCACCTTAACTTCTGTCTCATAATTCCTACTTGTAGCCTTCAAAAATCAATACTTTATCGAGGGCACCACAGACTAGCAGATACACTAGAGAAAACATCATCTCCAGTACTGCTTGACTATTGTGGATTCACCCCTTTATAGTTTCCCACATTTAAAAAATTGTGTGTGTGTGTGTGTGTGTGTGTGTGTATGCGTGTGTTTTGAATCTAAAATTTTCAGATGTATTTTACTTGGAGACGATTCTCTGAACATCTTTTTCAACATATTGCCAGAAATGGCTGGCACTAACTGCTTTTAAACAGAGTTTACTTCATTGTGAACTTCTGCTGTTGATTTTTTAACTTAAATGTTAGACTTTCTAATTATCTCTTAGGACCTACTTCTAGATAACATTGCAAATTTTTAATCACTGACTTCTTTTGGTTCACTAGTGACATGTTATTTGTGGCCACCCATACCTCAAAGTACACGAACACAAGAGGGATTATTAAGCAATAGAATATCATTCTGCTGCCTGTGATATTGCTGGAAGCGCAACAGGGAAATGCTATAAGTATCATTTATTAAATCCTGCTTTCTTTAGATGTGTTCTCCAGATTATAAGAAATTAATATGCTGATCATGGCCTGGTGGCCTAAAATCATCTCTAAACATCACATAACAAGAATATTTTCATATAGCATGTATTGCAATGGCAAGTCATTAAATGTTTCAGAACACTACATGGACTCAATTCAATGCAGTCACCAAGGTGCTTTAATTCTACCTACTCCACATTAGAAAACCAAATACTGGGAACCCATGTTTAAGGTGGTTTTCGTTCATATTGGCAAATTTAATCTCTACCCTGAACATTCATTATATAGTAGTCTGATATTCTCTTATTATTCTTGACCCTTAACAGTATTAATAACAAATAGTCATTTAAGCTGATAGCTCCAAAGCATAAGTAACAGTGATCAATTTTAACATACTCAACAAACACCTTGTATTTTTGTTCAGTAGAAGCTGTGCTTTTTTACTTGCTGAAAGTGATTGTATTCATTTATTTCAGCACAACTGTGAATTATAGCTATAACACATTTCTAAAAATTTGCAATTCAGAAGTTAGTACACTGGAAAGAGATCTATTATGACATTGGCACAAGAAAGCCTCATCCAAACAATTGGCAAACAAGCTTTTATTCAGCTTTAGTAAAGACTCAACATCAGAAAACTTCTGTTTAATGTCTAAATAAAATGTTTAATGTGAGCACAATAAAGTTGTTCTTATGTTAGGCCTACATTAAAACAAAATAGAAATAGTTTTTATGGTTGTCATTCTGCCACTCTCTGAAATGATACATTTTTCAGAATAATATTTACTTCCAGTTACCATCTTTAAAATGACAAATTTAGTTCAAAATTTGATTTCTAATATCAGGTGTGATGAGAAACACCGCTTGTCCCATGCATTTTTAAAAGGTGATGCCAAGCAAAAGCATCATAATTTAACGTTGAGTTTTCATTCAACTTTGGGCAAAATATTTATGTTGTACACCACATTGGAATGGCAAAAGTACACGATTGTCTCATACTTTTCAATTTCCTATTTAGCCGTTATTGTGTTGCAAAGGAATATATTCAGAAGTCAAACAATTTGATTTTCAATGCTTTCTTAAAATGTCTCTTGGAAATAATTCAAGGTAAAGCCAAAGTTATATATTTTAATTGATTTTTAGCATTAGCCTTTTTATTAAGGCAATATCCCCTAAACATAATAGTTGAGAAAGAAGTTTTCTTTTATTAAACATAATGCATTCATAACAGGGTAATTTCATTTCTACTTTATAAAATAAATGCTAAATATTATTTTTTAAAGTATCAAGAAATAGAGAAATACTTTTTTCCAACTTTACTGAGATATGATTGACAAAAATTATACATATTTAGGGTAAAAAATGCAATGTTTTGATATTATATATAGATTGTGAAATAATTATCATAACCACGCTAATTAGCATATCCATTACCTTATATAGTCACCATTTTGTGTGTGTGTGAAATACTTCTCTTTCTAATGAGAACTCTTTGAGATTTCTCCTTCTCAACTATAAGCCAAGCTACTTTTTATATCCTGAGCAAGCCATCTTTTGATTTTTACCATTTAAATAATGTGCAGCTATTTCAGGACTTCCCACAATAATATTGTAACAACTGAGAATCATTTTTCATACAAAATGGTTTTGGTTTGTTTTATGTATCATAGGAATATATAATGTTTTATTCAAAAATATAGCATTTTAAAAATCAAAGTCGCTCATCAACATCTGATTGCTCTTTAAAATCCCATGTTACATGCAAGACAGACTCTGAATCTCTTCCTGGCTTTGTTTGGGACCTTGGAGAAATTATTCAACCTCTCTCATCCTCAATTTCCTCATCCATGGAATGAGAATACAAATACTTCCTACAGTACCAGTTATTATGCCATCAAGGGGTGATAGTGCCATGAGGCCTCTAATAGAACATGCAGAAGGCATTAAATAAACGTTAGCTCTTCTCATTACTTTATGCGATTGAACAAAAATGACTTCAACTCTCAATTATGTCAGTCTCTGATTGTGTGACCTTGGATAATTTTACTTAACCTCACTAAATATCAGACTTCTTATTTACAAAATATAGATAATATTTAATCTTTCAGGATGGTTATGAGTATTAAATGGAAATATATCAAATGGGCTCATCTAGTAGGTGCTCAATTAATGTTTATCACTCTTATTTAATACACTAACTTTGATCTTTGCCCATGTCTTCCCCTCACTTCACATTTGGAAAAACATTTCGAAAAATCATGTAAAGACATCCTTTGCATGCAAACAGTGTGCAAATTAAAATTTACCTTTTTAAAAAAAGCAAGTCTTAGAGAAAATCTGTTTGGACATTGGTTTAGAAGATACATGACACAAATATAAAATCTACCACTTGTATCTTTGAAAAAACTATGCATAGTATTTTAGGTTCATGAGAATTTTGCTTATGATTATCAGTTTCATTTTTGTTATGTCTTCTAATACCTGTTAAACAACACATGGCTTCTTTATTAGTAATAAGTACTAACTATATATGTGTATATTTTTCTAGCTCTCAAAAACATCTGACTGATATAGGTGCTATTATGCTATTATTTTTCCTATTTTACAGAGGAGAAGAAACTAAGGGATGAAGACCTTAAGTAAATGGTTGCCATTCATGTGACTTGTCAGTGGCAGAGCTGGGGTTTGAATCAATATCTCCAGAATCTTTGCTGTTCATCTTTGTGCCATACTGTCTCTCTCTCTCTTTTTCCTTTCTCTTTATTAAAGTATAATTGACAAATAAAAACTGAATATATTTAAGGTGTACAGTTGATGTTTTGATATACATACACATTGTGAAATAATCACCATGACCAAACTAATTAATACATCCTTCATCTCACGGTTACCCTTTTTGTGTGTGTGTGTGTGTAGTGAAAGCACATAAGATCTATTCTCTTAGAAAATTTCAAGTATACAATACTTTATTGTTAACCATAATCACTGTTTAGGCTCAGAAAACCATACTCCAAAGTATAGCGGTTTGGCATGCTGAGTACTTTGAACTATAAAAGATTGGAAGGTCTCAGAAGCAAAGTCTCTCTGACCTTCTCCTTCCTTCTTGTCTCCGGCCCCTCTTTTTGCCCTGAGCCAGAATTCATCTTCTGCAAGAAGGGGCATAGAAACTAGAACCCCTCTCCCCCAAAGCAAGCCATCAAACCTAGAAAGATCACTCTCTCCTTTCTCTTTTTTTCCTTGAAAACCTTCATTCCAGAAGGGTCCTCCGCAGTACCCGGGAGGAAGCAATGCTACACAAAGAGGCAAAGAAGAATCTGAACAGACAGGCCTTGCTGATAATCCCCCTCAGTCTATTACCATTAGATCATACTCTTTCATCCAATCACGATTCTACATGGCTGTCCATTCTTCATCAAACCTAAGCATAAAAAAGTTTTCCCTGAGTCTTTGGGTCTTCATTTCTGAAGGCCCCTGTGTCATGTAAAATTTCAATTAAATTTATTTGTTATGCTTTTATCTTGTTAGCCTGTCTTTTGTTATAGGAGTGTTGGCAGTGACCCTTATGATGGATGAGGAAAGGAATCACATGGTTTGGCCCTAATAGTCACCATATTGTTGATTAAGTCTCTAGAGCTTATCCACCTTATAAGTGCAAGTTTGTACTCTTTGACCAAGATCTTCCCATTTCCTCCTTCCCCCAGCCCCTGGAAACCACCATACTACTCTTTGCTTCTATAAGTTTGACTATTTTAGATTCCAAATATAAATGAAGTCATATAGGATTTGCCTTTCTGTGGATGGACACTTAGATTGTTTTCAACATACTGTTTCTCCTTAATATTGAAAGAGACTTAGTGACCATATGACCATAGAAAATGTTAAGGCATTATCCAATGTAGGTTGTTGTTTTGTCTATCTTCTCTTTCTCCTCACTGTTCTCTTTTTAGCTTAGCAGATAAGTGCTGAAAAGCTATGGCTAGATGGTTATACATTACTTTTTATGAAAAAAAGCTCCCTAACATTATATGGCATATGAGGGATTTTGGACAACTTTTGTCCCCCACCCTCTCTTAGCTCGTCTCAAGGAGAAAGACAGGAAAGGTGGTGCCAAAAGTTTGGCTGAAATCTAATTTGTATTTTGCTGGCACTCTCCCATCACCAATATGATCTGTTCCATGGTTGTAGCAGCATAAAAACCAATAAGGTGCCACTTGTCCTTCAAAACAAATATTGGTTGTATTTTATGTTCTTTTAGGTGACTGGAATGGTTTGCAAAAGCAGGGATTTAAACCACTAGGGAGAGAGTAGATAGATTTGCTTGAGTCCTCTTACAGTCCCCTGGACTCTCCTCTTTGCTGTTACTATCTTTGCTTTCCAAGGTGGTTCTGATGTTTCATGACTGCTTTTGCCACCTTCATTCTGTTACTGTCCAGGGCTTGTGAGCCCTAGATCTTTTCTTCCAGCCCTGTGACCCTCAAATCAAGATATATACTAATTTTTGTCCCAAATCCAATTTAGATGATTGGCCAGAGAAAAATTCCTGTGTGTTAATAGATCCATGAGTGATGACACATACTCTATTTTTTGCCATTACATGAGATGATCTGCCCTTTGATTGTCAGGCCAGCATTGGCCTCCAGACCAACACTTGGCATACAGCAGCAAGTATGCAGTCGATATTGAATAGAAGAAACAATGCATTTCAAAAATAAAATTATTTTTACAATATTAAAACATGCACTCATTAAAGCAACAATAGGAGTGCAATAAAATATAAGAGCACCATCAAGGAAGATTTAGAAACTTGAAGGAAAGCATACATTTGGCAATGGCATACACTCTGTCAGGATGAAGGAAAGATACTCATGCAACTCCAGTGTTTGCCATGAGGCCCACATTTAATTGGCACAGTACCCACTTGTAATTCTTGATTATGTATTAGAGACATAGTTCTTCCTGGAAGTATAAGGCAGGCTATAAATGCTCTATGGAGTATAAATTCAGGTTGCTTTAGGAAGAAGCCTCTAATGATTGATGAATGCACCCATGATGTTCTGGTTAAAGTCTTTAAATTTAGAACTACCAGGATATATTTTGCATATATAGTAAGAAGATAAAACTCTTTATGTGCGTATGCATGTGTGTGCGTGTGTGTGTCCTGCTTGGCCAATCAAAAATAATTTTAATATGCTGTGAGGGGTTGTTTACAGCCAAATGAAAATGTGATTTGGCAGTATTTTCTCATGTAAGACATTTAGATAAGAATCTCATATAGGGGTTTATTATAAACTATTTTATTCAAGCATCATAAATTTTTTAGAATTTTTTTCAAATTCAAACACCGTCAAGAAATTCTTCCCTAAAATGTGAGGAATAAAACATAGCCTATTGGAATTGGTGGGGTTAAAAAATCCCTTCAGCAATTCCGAAAATTTAAAATTTAAAGCTTTACATGGAGGCTTAGAAAGCTACCTTCACAGTGCAGTGCATCCAAACAGACAATCACAATTTCATTTGATACCAGTGAAACATACTTGACTAAAACATACTTGACAAAATTAAGAGGACATGTCGATGAATGGAGATGGACAAGTAGGTTGATGATAGATAGATAATACATAGATAATTTAAGTTCCTCTAAATGTTTAAATATGGAGGCTTCGCTAATTATTCTGTATTAATTATCTTGGACATGGCATTGCCAGTGCTTGAAGGACATCTGTAAGTGACTGTAAGCTCCACTTACACACACTTTTTGTGCAGTACTTCCAATGTTAGAAGACAGTTCCCAATTACTGTCATTATCTTGCCGAGAAATGCTTCCCTAGGAATGGTGTGTATAATCTCTGAAGCATGCAGTGATTTGTAGCAGAGTTACTGAGGTATAATTGACATATAAAAACCTGTGCATATTTTAAGTACAAAACTTGAGAAGTTTTAACATTTCTATAGCCTCATGCAACTACCAAAACAATCACCCCAGAAAATTTCTTCGTGTCCATTTGTAAATCTTTCCCTCTCACCTTCATTCAAATCCAATCCACCCTCTCCCTAAGCAGTCAATGATCTGTTTTCTATCAATATAGTTGAGTCTGAATTTTCTAGCATTTTATACAACTGAAAACATACAGTGTGCACCCTTTTGGGCTTGGCTTCTTTTATTTGACATAATTATTTTGAGATTCAGTCACATGTTGCTTATATCAATAGCTCATTACTTTTATTGCTGAGTGGCATTTTATGGCATTGATATACCAAAATTTGCTTACTGGTTTACCTGTTGATAGACATTTGGGTTGTTTCCAAATTCTGGCAATTACAAATAAAGTTGCTGTGTGCATCCAGCTACGAACATACAAATCTTTGTATGGACATATGCTTTCATTTCTTTTGGGTAAAATAATCTCTGAATGCAATGGGTAGAACATATGGTATGTGTATGTTTAACTTTTAAAGAAACTTCCAGGCAATTATCCAAAGCAATTCTATTTTTCATTCCCACCAACAGTGTATGAGAGTTCCAGTTCCTCTACATCCTCAAAAATAATGTGGTCAGTCATTTTAATTTTAGCCGTTTTAATAGGTGTCTGGTACTACTATGTAGTGGTTTTAATCTGTATTTTCCTAATGAATAATGATGTTGAACATCTTTCGATATGCTTATTTGTTATCTATAGATATTATTTGGTAAAATGCCTACTAAAATATTTTGTTCATTTTTAATCAAGTTTTTGTTTTCTTATTGTTCAGTTTTGAGATTTCTTTATATATTTAAGATATAAGCTTTTTTACCTGATACATATTTTCCAATTATTTTCTCCCAGTTCATGACTTGTCTTTTCATTCTCTGAGCTGTGTTTTTTGAAGAGAAGTTTTTAATTTTTATGAAGTCCAATTTACCTTTATTTTTCTTTTATGAGTCAGGAAGAAGCCTGTGGTTTTAATGGGGACCTGAACTTTCACTGCTTTGACATTTTGCCATGGTAATATAAGCTTTTATTCCTAAAGCTAAATAAAACATTGCTATTCTCTATGACATAACTCTGAATCCTGTTGATTTTAATAATCCTCTCCTGTTATATATGGCATCTTGTTATGTTTATGTTAACACTGTGATATAGAAGGAACAGCCAGGACAATCAGTATAGATTTAAAAAAAAAAAAGGAAAAAGAAGAAAATTAACCTACAGAGCTAGAATCTTGGCTGCCAAACTTAGGCAATAGGATTCTAGACAGCCATGCACCTCATGTGCTTCCAAGGATGTTGAAAACGGCCCCATGAGGTTCTATCCTTGTGAGACAGCTAAATTAGTCCAATTTACTTTTGGTTTGTTAATTGATTTTTTACCACAGGATGCCTACTGAACACGACCCTTGGGAAAGAAAATACATAGCATACGGGTTTTGTTCAGGGGTGGTGAGAATACCCCAAAGACATACTTACAAGACTGACTTTTTTTTCCAGAGAAATTATAAGCCTAAAACTAGTGGGAGACAAGTGCTGTGTCACACACAATAAAGGCAGATGCGGCATAACACTAGACTAGCTATCACTGTTCACCATCGGCAATGCAATTTCCTTTCCTTCACATTACATTTTGATCCTCTATTGCAGGGGAGATAACATGAAAGAAAATGAGTTAAAAATAAGGTTAAAATGTGGAGAAAGGAGATGAAGAGGGAAAAGAAGGAGGAAAGCAGGAAAACGATAAGAGTTGGGAGCATTAGGGAGGATTAGGAGGATCCTTCAGGCTTTCATCTTTAGTCTCACTACTCAGAGTTTTAGAGAGTAGCATGATATTAGAGAAACAAAACTTTTTAAAAATTCATTTGATCCTGTGTAATATAATGTGCATAGAGCAAATACTCATTAAAAGAAAAACCTTGACAGAATTAATGTGCCTTCAAGAAATTCACAAGCTGATGAAATCCAAGCCATGCAGAGATTTTCCTTAGCTGTGTTGCTCCTTAGCAATACGGAGCAGTGAAGCATGAAGCCAGGGGAGGAAGCAGGGTGGGTGTGAGGGGACGAACTGCAAAAGACAGCAAAAACTTTGCCAGACTTACCTGTTGCCAAGGAAACTGGCTTTTGAAGGTTTCATAAAGGATGAAATAGTTTAGGTGACCAAAGAGCACTCTTTGAGTGATTTTGCTATTTTTTTTTCCCATCAAAAGCCTATTTATTCTTCAGTAGATTTGGTGATATTTAGACAGGACTTAATGTGTCCTTTCTTATATTCCATGCCAGGGAAAAATATATGCCTTTGCCACTTACTAACTGTGTGATCTGGACTAAATTACCAGACCTTTGCTAAGCCACAGGTTGCTGTGCTTTAAAATGAGTCTGATGAGTAATTAACTCATGTTTATTGCAAGGGTTAACTAAGATGATGAACAAAAAACATTTGGCATATGCCTCACGCAGCAGCAATACATTTTCCCCATTATTTGCAATAGAAAAACCATGAATACAAAATTATATTTCTCAGCCTTTAAACTTGAGCCTTATGTAGATTCTATAGAACAGCAGAAAATTAGAAAAAAATTCTGACTTTAAAAAATAACTTTTTTACTAAGGAACTTTTGTTTTACTGATTTAAAAAATATTTCTGTCTTTACAAAAATAACAACTTAAAGTGTTTAGCAGAAAAAAATCTTCATTTGCCAAAACAAAATCTTGTGCTATTAAAAAACTTAACAGTTATATTAGCTATATTTAGGACTCCTATTAGATTTTTCCCTAACAATCTCTTCAGATAGACTGAAAATCTCCTTTAATTAAATTATACTATATCTTAAAGAGGAGATTTACTTTCTCTTATTACAATTATTTCTGTTACACATAAGCCTTTTAAAAATCATTCTGGAACTTTCCTATGACTCTGGCAAACTCAAGCACCATAGTCAAGCTTTTATTTATTTCTGTTTCCTTTTGGAAAAGGTTCCCTTAGACTGAGCAGTGGAATATGGGGAACAAAGTCATCATGTTTACATTACTGTGAAGAAAAATTAATGATCATTTATCAGAAACATTTTTTTTTTCCTTATAATCATTATCTGCCACATTTGGTTTGAAGGTTCATTGCAGACAGGTTTCTGGGCTTAATGTTATTCTTTATAAATCTGTACAAGAAGCAGACTGCTTGTCTCTTTCACGATATTTAATAACACCAAAAGTAAAGGTCTCATTAAAAAAAGACAATTGTTTAGAAATAAAATTAAAATGACATTGACAAGAAAATGACATTGGAAAAATCATGTATAAATTAGTGGCATAATTCTAAGATACAGTCTTTAAGTTTTTTTTTCAATTAAAACATAAGCTGCTAAATAGACCTATAATTGCTTCCATAGTTCTCTTCATCCATTTATTTTCTTTAAAGATAAACACTTAATTTTATTTCTTGTTTAAGTTTACAATGTATGGTCTTATTATTCTCATATAGGGCTTTTGAATTGTTCTACAAATGATTACCCAATTTCTACTTATTAGGGATGGTAAAAGTGCCATACAGATTAAACAGATGTGTTAGAGATAGGAATCAATGACTAATTATATGCTGAGTATGATAGACTGGAATAAAGAAAGAATAGAGGATGTGTGCATTTAATTCTTACAAGTATGTCATAATGTTTGAGACATAATGAAGTTTCTTATTATTAAGTCCATGCATCTGTGTGACATGTGTAGGTTTATCCAAATTGAAATTATGAAAATATATCATCACATATTATTTGAAGATTATATTATGATACAATTTACCAACTAAAAGACTTGGTTATGAATCTCTCATCTAAAGAAGAATGTTCCAAGTCTGTTTTGTTGTTAAGTTTCCCCATGTGTGGGTTTTTTTCCCCCCTGAGCTGTATTACCTACTAACTGCATCTCTCATTTGCCACTTTTCACTCATTTCCCTGCATGGGTGCTTTTCTTTTTAAAATTTGTATCAGTATGCTTTTTAAAGACAAGTCCGTCCTTGCTGCTGCAGCTGATGATAATTGAGCCAATAGAAAATCATTTATTCTCCTTACTTTCTAACAGAAGATATCATCATTTGCAAATAAATAGCTTGAGAATTACCTGCTAGGTCCTAGAGATCCAACAAGAAGGAAGAATTGAATTTGCTGCTTTAGGTTTGGTTTATTTATTTATTTCCAAATAATTTTATTTCAATGCTCATAAATGAGCTTCAAAATTCAGAGACTTTTCCTCCAGAGCATTTTAAAAAAGGCATTTGTTTTTTTTAAATAATTTTCTCAGTATCTTGTTTTAAATGCATTGTATTCTTTTAAACTTCTATTATCCAGTGGTCTTTCAAAAGCCTCTTTAATCTTTTGGGAGATTGCCCACAGACTAATTATTTTAAATTCTTGTTCTTTCTAGAGTTTTGTGTCCTCCATCTTTTCAAAAATGGATATATACATATATAAATTTGTGTATACGCACACATGGAATGGGCATATATCTATTATAGTGATGTAGTTTGACTATTTGCATTTAAATTATTATGCTTTATCCTACAAAAGCCAGATGGCAAATGAAGAAAACACTTGAAAGCACTGAGAAATATTAGGCCAATAACTGTCTTCACATGAACTGAGTGGGAAAGAAGAAAAAAAAAGACTACTAATGAACAAATGTGCTAATATAGTAATTAATGTATTCATTTCCTTACTTTGTTAATTATTCCGTCAAATAAACCTTCAATAACCTTGGACGAGAGGAAAAAATAAGATAATTTTAAAATGAAAGCATCTTGCTATTTCCATATTTTATAATTTTTCAATATTTGTTGATTATTTATATTAATAAATGGGCATAGCATATTTAAATACATTGATGAAATAATTTCACTTCTGGATATTGATCTTAAGAAAATTTTTCAAACATCAGCAATATAGGTTGAGAAAGATTTGTTGGTGGTGCTGTTATGGTTAGGACCTTGTCTCATCATATTGTTGTATGGAAAAGCTAATTTTTCTATTTGTATTGTAATTGGCCAACTTTTGGTCATATTATGACTTGTATTGACTTTTCAATTTATCCTGTAAGTTTCTTAGATTGATATAATATCTGTTCATAATGATAAATATTTCTCCTTTCCTTTTTATTTTTAACAACTACATTAATGTATAATTGATATTCAAAATACTATAGATCTAATTATACAAATTGATGAGTTTGGACATATGCATACACCCATGAAACCATCATGAAAAGCAAACTAATAAACATATCCATCATTTTCAAAAGGTTTCTCGTGCCCATTTGTGTTTTTTTGTTTGTTCGTTATTGTGGTAAGAACACACTACAATAGATCCGTAAAACTAATTAATCTTACATAAATGAAACTTTATACCCTCTGAACAGCTCCCCATTTCCTCTTCCCCCCGTTCCCTGACAGGAACTACTATTCTACTCTCCGATTCTATGAGTTTGACTTTTTTAGATTCTACTTTTTTTTTTTATTTCAGCATACTATGGGGGTACAGATGTTTAGGTTACATATGTTGCCCTTGGCCCCCCACTAGATTCTACTTTTAAGTGACATCATAGAGTACTTGTCTTTCTGTGTCTGGCTTATTTCACTTAACATAATGTCCTACAGGTTTATCCATACTGTCACAAATGGCAGGATCTCCTCTTTTTAAGGCTTAAAAATAATCCATTATGTGTCCGCACACAAGAACACACACACACATACACATATATACCATATATTCTTTATCCATTCATCCCTTGATAGATATTTTGGTTGTTTCCATGTCTTGGCTATTGTCAATAATGCTGCAATGCACGTGGGAGTACAGATATCTCATTGAGATCTTGATTTCAATTCTTTAGGGAATATACCCAGAAGCGGGATTGCTGGATCACATAGTAGTTCTATTTTTAATTTTTTGAGAAATCTCCATAGTGTTTTCCATAGCAGTTGCACCACTTTACATTCCCACCAACAACGTACAAAAGTTCCAACTTCTCTGAATTCTGGCCAAGACTTGTTATTTTTTGTTTTTTTTATTAGTTTGTTTCTTTTTTGAGAATAGCCATCTTAACATGTGTGAAGTGACATCTCATTGTGGTTTTGATTTGAATTTCTCTGATGACTAGTGATGTTGAGTACCCTTTCATGTACCTGGTGGCCATTTGTATATCTTCTTTGGAAAAATATGTATTCAAGCACTTTGCCCATTTTTTAATTGGGTTATTTGTTATTTTTTCCCCATTGAGTTGTATAAGTTCCTTATATATAAAATATGTGGTTTACAAATATTTTCTCCCATTCTGCAGATTGCCTTTCTATTCTCTCGATGGTTTCATTTGCTGTGCAGAAGCTTTTTAGTTTGATGTAGTCCCATTGTCTATTTTTGCTTTTGTTGCCTGTGCTTTTGGTGTCATTTCCAGAAAACCACTGCCCAAAAAATGTTAAGAACTTTTATGCTAAGTTTCCATTTGAGAGTTTTACATTTCGGGTCTTAAATTTAAGTATTTAAATCATTTTAAGTTGATTTTTTTGTGTATGGTATAAGTAAGGTCCAATTTCATTCTTTTGTATGTAGTCGTTCAGTTTTCCCAACATCATTTATTGAAGAGACAATTCTTTCCCCATTGTGTACTCTTGGCGCCCTTGTTGAAGATCACTTGACCATATACGCATAGGTTTATTTCTGGGCTCTCTAATTTTTTTTTCTTTGAAAGGAAAGTTTATTAATTCCCAATATTCTTTAGATTTTAATTTGGAGATATCATTCCAGACAAAATGGATACATTATATCTTTGAAAGCAGAAAGATACTAATTAATTAAAACAGTTTACATTTACCTTAGCATTGGGTATGCCTGGCTAATTCCAAAGGGTAAAAAATTGCACCTATTTGGGCCTGGGGTCATTGATAATTATCAGGGAAAAAGTATTTCACACCTCATACATTTTGCTTTATCACACCTTTGATTTCTACACAATGTTCAACTTCACATTTAAAAGGCAAATTAGTCTTTAATTCCCTAATGAATATAATAGTCTACCTTTGATTGAAAAGTTTCAAATGAAAAATGAAACTATGTTGGTTTTTCCATAACTATTTAGCGAAATAAATGTTGCCAATAGAAGCTTAAACAGTTTACAAAAGTATTATTTCCTTTGCTCTGTTCAAAACAATACAGGTACACATAAGGTCACACATTACAGGCATCTGAACTGGTAAAATGTTACAGGTTAGTGGCGTGCAAGCATTTTACATTTTTAAATGCAATGAAAAATGCTGCTTATTCATTTTCCTTCAATAGATGAAATAGAATTAAGATAAAGGCTTAATTAAAATAATTATTTCATCTGTATAAGGTTTTATTTTTTGAAACCAAAGTGGCAGAGATAAGAATTTTAGGTCAGGGTAACTTCTTTCTTAACTAAAGATTGTCACTGGCAACATCTGGTACTAAAATAAAATTTCCTTAAAAAGTACATTTTCTATCCATCTCATTTCACCACATGGCCAATTCCTATCTACCCACATTTAGATTATTCATAGTAAGATATAACTCCTGGGCCAGCTTCTCTCAATTGCACAGTACACTTCTGATTGGCTTCTCTCCGTTACCCAGTCAACACGTGCTGAGAAACAAACACACAGAAATCTTAAATAAAAGCCTATGAAAAACATGCTTTTTACTGTGCTCCAGTTTCCTTCTTTGTATTCCCTCCTCTCTTCCCTACTGATTCAGAGGAGAAAACTATTCTGTTTAATTGGTGTATGTGTCTGTTTTTTATTCCAATACCATACTGTTCTAATTACTGTAGCTTTGTAATAATACTTTGAAATCAGGAAGTATGGTGCCTCCATCTTTGTTCTTTTTTCTCAAGATTTCTTTGGTTATTTGAGGTCTTTTTGGTTCTATATTAAATTCAAAATTGTTTTTTCTATTTCTGTGAAATTTGCCCTTGGGATTTTGATAGCCTTACCATTGAATCTGTAAATCTCTTTGGGAACTCTGGACATTAACAGCATTGGGTCTTCCAATCCATGATCATAGGATGTCTTTTCATTTATTTGGGTCTTCTTTAATTTCTTCCATCAATATTTTGTAGTTTTCAGTGAACACGATCAGGATGCCCACACTTGCAACTTATATTCAACATAGTACTGAAAGTCTTAGCCAGAGAAATTAGGCAAGAAAAAGAAATAGCAGGCATCCAAATCGAAAAGGAAGGAAGTAAAATTATCTCTGTTTGCAGATAACATAATCCTATATGTAGAAAACCCTAAATACTCCACAAAAAATCTGTTAGAGCTAATAAACAAGTGTAGTAAAATTTCAGGATACAAAATCATCATACAAAAATAGTGTTTCTATACGCAAATAGAAAAGTATTTAAATAGCAAATTTAGAAAACAATCTCATTTGTAATAGCATCAAAAGGAATAACATACTTAAGATTAAACTTAAGAAGATGAAAGACTTGAACATTTCGCCTTTCCTAAAGTATTTTTTATATTATCTCTTTTCTTGGACCCATTGAAATTAATGTACAAAGCAATGTTTATCAGTGGTGGTGAAAGCAGGCTCCACTGTTGGCTTTAATGGGAACCTCTCTTGTATTTACCATTGCATTAGTTGTTTTCTACTGTTATGTTATGGAAAGTCTTTATCCTATAGAAGTGTATTTTGCTTCCTTATTTAATAAGATTATTTTTAAATCAGAATTATATTTTGAATTTTATCTAAATGCCTTTTCGCAATTTATCTAGATATTGTTGGGATTTCTTATATCTTTTGACATGATTATTAGGTTAATAGGTTTCCCAATATTTAATTGTTCTTGTATTCCTTAACCAAATCTTACTTGATTACTGGGTATAATCCTCTTTTAAAAGTATTTTTCATGGATGTAAAAGTAATTCATGCTTATTATAGAAAATAAAGTAAAACAGAGTAGAACATTGTGATGTGAAATGTTAAATGTTTGTATATTTCAACAACTATAATCCCTGAGATAACTAAAATTTCTTAAATTTTTAAAAATGACACATTAAAATTATACATATTTATGGGGTACAATTTGGTGTTTTAATACATATATATGTTGTGTAATGATAATGTCAGGGTATTTAGTATAGCCATCACCTCATACATTTATCATTTCTTTGTGTGAGAACATTCAAAAGCCTCTCTTCTAGTTATTTGGTGACATACAATACCTTACTGTTAACCATCATCACCCTACTGTGCAATAGAACACCAGGACTTATTCCTCCTATATAATTGTAACTTTGTACTCATTGACCAACCTCTTTCCATCCTCCCTCCCTTCCTTCCCTCCTCCCCAGTCTCTAGCAACCACTGTTCTATTCCACATATGAGTGAGAGCATGTGGTATTTGTCTTTCTGTATCTGTCTTATTTCACTTACCATGTTTTCCTCCAGGTTTGTCCATGTTGCTGCAAATAACAGGATTTCATTCATTTTTAAGGCTGACTAGTATCCTATTGTAAGTATATACCACATTTTCTTTATCCATTCATCCATTGTTGGACACTTTGGTTTATTCCATTCCTTGGCTAGTGTAAATAGTGCTGCAACAAAGAGAGTGCAAAATATCTTGCACACATTGATTTCTTTTCTTTTGTATATATACCCAGTAGTGGAATTGCTGGATCATATGGTAGTTCTATTTTTAATTTGTTGAGAAATCTCCATGCTGTTTTCCATAATGGTTGCCCTAATTTATAATCCCACTAACAGTATGAAAGTGTTCCCTTTTCTCCACATCCTCACCAAAACTTGTCTTTTTAAAAATAGCCATTCTAACTGGTGTGAAGTGGTATCTCATTGTGGTTTTGATTTGCATTTTCCTGATGATTAGTGATGTAGAGCATTTTGTCATGTACCTGTTGGCCATTTGTATGTCTTCTTTTGAGAAATGTCTACTAAGGACTTTTGCCCATCTTTTATTTGGGTTATGCTACATCTGCTGTTGAGTTATTTCAGTTCCTTGCATATTCTGGATATTAACTCTGTCAGATGTGTAGTTTAGTTTACAAATATTCTCTCCCATTTTGTAAGTTACTTATTCACTATTTCAATTGTTTCCTTTGCTGTGCAAAAGCTTTTTAGTTTGATAGAATCCCAAGTCTCTATTTTTGCTTTTGTTGCCTGTGCTTTTAAGGTCTTATTTAAAAAATTCTTGCCAGGCGCAATGTTATAAAGTGTTTCCCCTATGTTTTCTTTTAGTAGTTTCATAGTTTCAGATCTTACATTTAAGTCTTTAATCCATTTCGAGTTGATTTTAGTATATGGTAAGATAGGGGTCTAGTCTTATTTTTTGCATGTGGATATCCAATATCCCCAGCACCATTTATTGAAGAGACTGTCTTTTCCCATACCTTTGTCAAAGATCAGTTACCTTGTAGGTGCATGAATTTATTTCTGGGCTCTCTATTCTGTTCCATTGGTCTATATATCTGTTTTTATTCAAGTATCATAATACTTTGGTTACTCTGGCTTTGTAGTATTAATATATTTTGAAGTCAGGTAGTGTGATACTTCCAGCCTTGTCCTTTTTGCTCAGGATTGCTTTGGCTATTCAAGGTCTTTTATTGTTCTATACGTATTTTAGGATAATTTTTTTCTATCTGTGAAGAACATCATTGGTATTTTGTAGAGAGATTGCATAAATCTCTAGATCAGTTGGGATAGTATAGCCATTTTAATATTAATACTTCAAATCCATAAAGATGGAAACATTTATTACATATTTGTCCAAACAGTAATGTATATTCAAACATTTTCTTCAAGCATAAACATGCAAACACACACACATACACACAAATAAAAGACATAAAAATTTAATAAAACAATACTCACCCTTATTATATGTGATACAGTCTGACATTCTATTCTATTCTATCCTTCTTAAAAATATGTTTTTTTAAAGAAACCATTTAAAACTTCAAATGATTTTGTAACCCAACAATGAGTCACAAAGTAAAGTATGAAATTGATTGTTGTATAGGTCTCATCACAAGACAGTAAAATTGGGTCCTGGGTTTAAATATGTATAAACAGGGAGGTGGGATGTTTCCAGTCTTATGGATTTACTGTGAGATGCTTTTAAGGTTGTAAAATGCAAGTAACTGAAACTATTCTATCTATAGTATGCATTTTTTAGGACTTTTTCTTATCCATGTGGGAGAAGCCCTGAATCACCTGTAAGTACACATTAACATTTGTATTTTGTACCCAAATATACCAGCCTACTCTGCTATGTTTCCAAGTGAGTGGTTTCCTTCTCTTGGATGTCTGACTTATCCATGAATAGCACACCCAAGAACACCCTCATGTTTGGGACATTACTCAAACCATTTATTATAAGAATAAAATGTCATTTATTGAGCATTTGCTTTGATCCACATATTTTGCTAAGTGTTTGCTTTTTTCCCCCTTAACTAATGGCACTTTTATCTTAAGATCTTGCCCCAGAAAGATGACACTCCTAGAATTATATTCCCTAGGACCGTGCATCCATTATTGTTGCATGAAAACTATAAAAAACTTGACATTTTATTTCAGTTCTAAAAGTCTTAATAAATAATAAAATATGGAGACCACCCTAATTTGATTGCATAATATTTATAGTCCCTAATATGAGCTATTTTGTCATGGCACATGGCTAGGGACAAAAGGTTCTGTATGCAAGGCTCTGTTTATGGCAAGCTGGTGTTGAGAGTTTGGGGATAATTTTAACATTATTTATATGGGTATATTAGCTTCAATTCAAAAATTAATACCTGTCATGTATAAATCAATCTTACCATAAAAAACATTCCAAGTGGAGAGTCTAAGATATGACAGCTAGGTATGCTCATTGTACATTAAAATACATGTTTTTTAATGCTTTGCATATTGAATGTTCATGGTTGAATTTTAGGGTATTATAGCATAACAATATAAATAGTATTACTTTTAAAAATTAAAAGCTGAATTGAGCATAAAACTACGTTAGAAAGACTATTAATAAGAATGATCATCCATGTATAATAAGTCTACTGAAAGCTATTATACTTTTGTTAGTTGTCACTTAGTCTTAATTATTACAAGTAAGCCATTGAAAGAATCATCATTTGACTGTATGTTTTGAAAATATATTTCTAAGATTTTTGTGAATTATTTTCTACCATAATTACATTTAATGAGGAAACTAACACCTACAATTTGGGATTGACTTCATATTTATTTAGCTTCAAGTGTGATTAATATTAATATCTAGGACTAACTGCTCATGTTAGATAACTAGTCCTTAGTTAACCTGCTATCAGGTACCTGTATGTTGTAGATGCACTTTTATTTCTTGTTAAAAGCAGATGACCTAATGATTCTTAGGAGAAGACAGTTGGAGAAGAGTTCCTTCAAAAGTTAATAGATCTGTGAGATGTTTGCTGGATCTATGCTGAATGCTTTGGACAAGTTTATTATGGTGAATTTTATTATCTGTATAAATTTTCATCATAATTAACTTAAATATATATAATATACATTTATTTGTTAGAGGTAGAAAAATACTTATCATAAAATACTTTTTTTAAACTGGTAAATATGGTGTAGGAGTAGCTGTTATCAACTTAAATTTTAAATATCATGTAACACATCCATATGGAGAAATCTTAAAAACATAATGTTGGGTAATGGTGAGTAAAAAGAATCAAGCCTTAGATGAAGACTTATATATAGATAAGCATATAGACACACACATATATAAACAGAAAGCCATTTCTGTGCAGTTAAAATGCAAAATTAAACATTTCACTTAGATGGGCATATATATGGTAAATGTTTTAGAAAGGATGTACAGTACCTTTTTAGTTAAACTTAAAAACATTTTTTACATTAATAGACTTTATTTTTAGTACAGTTTTAGACTTACAGAAAAATTGCACCAGTATTACAGAGAGTTCCCCTTATCCTCAGTTTCCCCTTGTATTAACATTTTACAGTAGTATGGTGTATTTGTTATCATTTAAACAAATATTAATATGCTATTATTATATAAAGTCTAGGGTTTATCAAGATTTCTTTAGTTTGTACCTACTGTCCATTTTCTGTTACAGAACCTCATCCAGGTACATTTACTTCTCCTTTCTCCTGCCTCCTCTAGTCTGTGAAAGTTTTTCAGATTTCTTTATTTTTGATGACTTTGACAGTTTTGAGGGATACCATTCAAATGTATTGTATTATGTCCCTCTATAAGAATTTGTCTGATGTTATCCTCATGATTACACTGGGGTTATAGTTTTTTTGGGAGGAAGATTATAGAGGTAACTACCATTTTATCACATGATATCAAGGGTACATACTGTCAACATGATTTGTGATTATTGATTTTGACCTTGATTACTTGTCCGAGGTAGTGTTGTTCAAGTTTCTTCATCATAAAGTCATTCCTTTTTTACTCTTTTTCATACTGTGCAATTTGGAAGGCAGTCACTATACCCAGACTGTACCTAAGGAGTAGGTCCTCCTGTACCTAAGGAGTATCCCCCTCCTTCACAGTGCGGTCTCTGCATAAATTATTTGGAATTTGTTTTATATAGGAGATTTGCTGATTTTTTCCATTTATTCAATGATTTATTTATATCAGCATGGACTCATGGATATTTATTTTATATTTTGGGCTATAATACAATGCTACTTTATTTATTTTGTTGCTCAAAATTTTCAGCTTTGCCATCAAGAGCGCTTTCAGTTGGCTCTTGTGCCATCTTGACATACCCTTATCAATATGTATGGATTTTTAAAAAACTCTTCTTCCTTACTTTCTAATACTATAGTATGTTCCAGGTTCATCTAGTATACTTCCTTTCCCAGTCCTAGATCAGTAATTTCTTCAAGGGGCCCTGGTTCTCTGTATTATAGAATGATATTAGAAACCAAGATCTAGAATGATCTATACCATTGTCCTTCTGTTTGAAGAATTCCTCTTAATAGTTCTTCCAAGATAGGTTTGCTGAAAACAAATTTCCTCAATTTTCATTTCTCAGATAAAATCTTAACTTCTCCTTCATTTCTGAAGGATCATTTCAGTGAATACAGAATTCTAGGTTGATGTGTTTCTTTTTTATTACAACGCTGTGATGGTTAATTTTAGGTGTCATCTTGATTGGATTAGGGATATCTAGAGAACTGGTAAGGCATTATTTCTGGGTGTGTCTGTGAGGATGTTTCCAGAGGAGATTGGTGTGTGAGTTGGTGGACTGAATAGGGAAGACCCACCCTCAATGTGGGTGGGTACCATCCAATCACCTGGGGGTCTGGATGGAACAAAAAAGGCAAAGGGAAGGCAATTTTCTCTCTTTCTCTCTCTCTCCTGGAGCTGGGACACTCTTTTTCTCTAGACTCTGGATTTGGACTCCAGGACTTGCACTAATGGCCCCCTGGGTTCTAAGGCCTTCGAAATCAAACTAAGAGTTACAATGTTGACTTTTCTGATTCTTAGGGTTTCAGGTGGCCTATCTGGATCTTCTCAGCAATCATAATCACATGAGCTAATTCCCCTAATAAATTTCTTCTTATCTATCCATCTATCTATCTATAATTTTATTAGTTCTGTATCTCTGGAGAGCTAATACTAACAATATATATTTCACTTAGCTCTCTTCTTGCTTGAATTATTTTCTGAGAAGTTAGATGTAATTCTTTTCTTTGCTTCTCTGTAGGTAAAATGTGTTCTTTTCTTCTGTCTTCTTTTTTCCATATATATATATAATCATAATCACACATCAATATATGTTGAAAATTCCAAACAATATTACAATTTTTGCTTTAAACAGTTATTTGTATTTCAAAGTATTTAAGAGGAAAGATTATCTATTTACCCAGATATTTAGCTTTTTTATTATTCTTCCTTCATTTGTGAAAATACAAGTTTACCCCTTATCCTTTGCCTTTGAAGAGCTTACTTTAGCATTCCTTGTAGAGTAGATCTGTTGACCATAATTTCTCTTAATTTTTCTTCATCTGAGAATGTCTTTCTTTTGCCTTTATTCCTGGAGAATCTTTTCATTAGACATAGAATTCTGTATTGATGGGTCTTTTATTTCATCATGTTAAAGTTGCTTTCCACTATTTTCTGGTCTTTATAATTTCTTCACATCAGACATCACTAAAATGAGTAGGCAAGCCACATACTGGGAGAAAATATTCACAATACTGATTTCTGAAAATGGACCTGTATCTAAGTTATATAAAGAATTTTAAGAACTCAGTAATAAAAACACAAATATCAAAATTTGCTGAAAAGTCTTGAATACACTGTTTATAAAGAAATATTACAAAAAACCAATAAGCAAGTAAGAGTGTTCAACATTGTTAGTTTTTTTAGTAACATCTTTCATTTTTTTATTTTATTTTATTTTTAAAAATTTTATTTCAGAATATTACAGGGGTACAAATGTTTTGGTTACATGGATTACTTTGGTACTGCTTGAGACAAAGTTAGGTGTCACATTAGGTGTGAATTGACCCATCCCTCTCCTCCCCCACCCTTGTTTGATTTCCATTGAGTTTTACTTCCTTTGTGCACATGAGTGCTGTTTGGTTAGTTCCAGTTTAATGGTAAGTGCATGTGGTATTTGTTTTTTCCATTCTTGTGATACTTCACTTAGGAGAAAGGTCTCCAGTTCCATCCAGATTGTTACAAAAGGTATTCATTCTTTTTTATGGCTGAGTAGTACTCCATGGTATACATATACCATATTTTAATAATCCATTCATGAATTGATGGGCACTTGGGTTGATTCCACATCTTTGTGATTGTGAATTGTGCTGCAATAAACATTTTGGTGCAAGTGTTTTTTTGATAAAATGACTTTTTTTCCTTTGGGTAAATACCCAGTAGTGGGATTACTGGATCAAATGGTGGGTCTATTTTTAGTTCTTTGAGGAATCTCCATAGTATTTTCCATAGAGGTTTCACTAGTTTGCAGTCCCACCAACAGTGTATGAGCATTCCTATCTCTCTGCTTCCATGGAGGCATTTATTGTTTTGGGACTTTTTGATAAAAGCCATTCTCACTGGGGTTAGGCGATGCCTCATTGTGGTTTTGATTTGCATTTCCCTGATGATTAGCAACATTGAGCATTTTTCATATGTTTATTGGCCATTTATCTTCTTTTGAAAACCTGTTTATATCTTGTGCCCACTTTTTTATGGGGTTGTTTGGATTTTTGTTGCTGATTTGCTTGAGGTCTTTTTGAATTCTGGTTATTAGCCCTTTATCAGATGTATAGCATGCAAATATATTCTCCCATTCTGTAGGTTGTCTATTCGCTCTGTTGATTGTTTCCTTGGCTTTGCTGAAGCCTTTTAATTTAATCAAGTCTTATTTATTTATTTTTGTTGTTGCTGTGATTGCCATTGGGGTCTTCATAAATTCTTTGCCTAAGCTGATATCTAGAAGAGTTTTTCCAACATTTTCTTCTAGAATTCTTATGGTTTCATGTCTTAGATTTAAGTCTGTTATTCATCTTGAATTAATTTCAGTGAGTGGTGAGAGATACAGATCCTGTGTCAATCTTCCACATGTGGCTATCCAATTTTCCCAGCACCATTTCAAGATATTTTCTCTGTCTTTAATTTTCTCAAGCTTGAATATAATATAACAAGGCATAGATTTTTGGCATTTGTGTTTCTTGGTGTTCTCTCAGCTTCCTGGGACTGTGGTTTTGTATCTTTCATTAATTTTCAGAAATCCTTAGACATTATTACTTCAAGTATGTCTTCAGCTATTTTTATCTCTTTCTCCTCCTTCTGTTATTGCCTTTATGCATATGTTATACCTTTTATAATTGTCTAATAGTTCTTAGATATTCTGTTCCTTTTTGTTTTTATTTGTGATTCTTCTTTCTCTTGGCATTTCAGCTTGGGAAGTTACTATTGGCATATCTTCAGGCTCACTATTTCTTTCTTTGGCCATGTCCAGTTTACCAATCAAAGACATTCTTTATTGCTTTTTTAGTGTTTTTGATTTCTAGCAGTTTCTTTTGATTCTTTCTTAGAGTTTGTATATGTCTGCTTACATTACCCATCTGTTTTTTTTTTATTTCAGAATATTGTGGGGGTACAAACATTTTGGTTACAAATAATGCCTTTGCCTCACCCAAGCCAGGGCTAGAAGCATGCCCTTCCCCCATACGGTGAGCTCTGTCATTAGTTGTGAGTTTACCCACCCCCACATCCCCACCTGACAGGCACTCAGTGAATATTACTACCGTGTGTGAGCACCTTAGTAACACTATTCGTCTGTTTTTGAATGTTGCCCATTTTTTTCTATTAGAGCCCTTAGTGTATTAATTGTACTTATTTTAAATTCCTTGTCTAAACTTTCCGAAAATCTATGCCATGTCTGAGCCTGATTATGATATTGGTTTGTTTCTTAAGACTGTGTTTTTTTTTGTGTGTGTTTGTTTGTTTTTTGTTTTTTTTGAGACAGAGTCTCACTCTGTTGCCTGGGCTAGAGTGCTGTGGCTTCAGCCTAGCTCACAGCAACCTCAAACTCCTGGGCTCAAGCGATCCTACTGCCTCAGCCTCCCAAGTAGCTGGGACTACAGGCTTGTGCCACCACACCTGGCTAATTTTTTGTTTCTATTTTTAGTTGCCCAGCTAATTTTTTTCTATTGTTAGTAGAGACAGGATCTCGCTCTTGCTCAGGCTGGTCTCGAACTCCTGACCTTGAGCAATCCACCTGCCTCGGCCTCCCAGAGTGCTAGGATTACAGGCGTAAGCCACCGCGCCCGGCCTGTGTTTTTTACCTTTTAGCATGTTTTTAATTTTTTGTTGTTGTTGTTGTTGAAAGCCAAACATGATCTATCATGTAACAGGAACTGAGGTAAACAGAACTTCGATGTGAGGCTTTATTTTTATCTGGCTGGGATTTAAGTTATGTTTACTGTTTGCTCTAATTGTGGTCTCAGAGGCTAAAATGCCCCCTAAATGTCCTTGTTTTTGTCTCTCCTGTTGCTATTGAGTTTCCTTTGAAAACCCTTATTAAACTGAATCTGAGGTTTGCAGTTCTTTCAGCTGCAATGTACTGTTATTATTCAGGAAACCTATTGATGCAAATTCTGGGGGAGGGGAAAGTCTATTATCCTATGATTAGGTATCAGTCTTTTAGGTAGCCTCTGGCCCTGGGCTGTAACTTCTACAGGTGCTTGGCTTCTTCCCCTCTTCCAACCCTTATGTGATGCAGGAAGGCTAGGGAGGGCTAGAGTTGAGAGTTTCTTTTCCCCTGGTTTGAAAAAATAGTTTCCCTTGATGTTAGGCCATTGTTAGGGATAACAGAGCACTCTGGTAAATATCAAAATGGGTACTTCTCCCTCCCCTTGGTTGAAACGGGAGGGAAATTTTCTTTGATCTTCACTTTGAGAACCTCATGAGGCTCTTAGAGACAGAACCCATAAAAGTGTAGGGCCCCTCCAAAGGCTGTACCTTCAGAAGATTGTATTTCTCAAAATAGTCCAAGTCAGTCTTTAACAATTAGGTAATTACCCTTTAAGTTTTCCTACTAGGCTCCAACATTAGCTTCTTTTCTCAGTAAAATGATCCTCTGTATCCATCTGTGTCTCCATTTCTAGGATGGCAGTTTGCTCTGTGACCTCAATTCTCTGATAGATCTAAGAGTAGTTGTTGATTTTGAGTTCATTCACTTTTTTCTTGTGGAAATGAGAATGATGATTTCTAAGCTCTTTATCTGTCACACCGGAAACCAGAAGTCATTGTTTACCATTTTACAACTGAATATCTTGAAAAATCTCAGTGCTTTTTCCATTAGGTCACAGTCTTTCTATATAAATAGGATTATTTTATTTGATTCTTTATTTTGCACACAATAGGTTTATTGTCTGACTCTTTCAAATAATAATGAGTGGGGAAAGAAAAATATTTAGTAAGCCATGTGATTTTCAAACCAAGGATCTTTGACATAATATTGTTGCCAACATAGAGTTTACAAATTCAAAGGAAAAGTGCTATATATTTATTGTAATCTTTCTCTCTCTCCTGAAAATTTTATACAAATCTAAATATTAACAGCCAAAAATCAATATCCCCTCAAAAGTTAACAATGACATTATTACTGGCACTTTTGAAAAAATATCTTTTAAATGACAGTTTATGCACTTACTTGTGGGGATATTGTTGAGTCTTAGAATTTTTATTTCCCTTAAGAATTTAATTCTGGACATATAATGGAAGCCAATAGAAATAAGATTTTACTTATAAAAATTAACTTGTAAACTATTTTCTGAGGAAGCACAGACACCAGGTAATTACAGTTGTATTTAAAACATTACATTAATTATGGATATTGGATGTTTTCACACCACATTATATTGCTGAAGCAATAATAAAATGCCTAAAGTAGATAGCTTTAAAGAGGAAATTATTCTTAATGTTGTAATCAATAAAGTCTAAATTAATCATTAACATTAAAAATTAAAAATAAGTATAATAATTTTAAAATATAAATTTGGTTTATGTATTGAAACTAAAATATAAGTAAATTTATTTTAGCAAATGGATTTTAACTTGTTTAATCTTTACCAGGATTCTTTAAGAATGAAAAGATTCAACATTTGTGAAAGAACATAAAGCAGAGTACTAATAGTAGGTGCTGAATAAACAGTGAATAAATATTTCTTCCCTCCCTACATTTCTGTTAGTTCGAGAGGTTGGGTATTTATCCTGATGTTGCCAACATGTCTATAAATAATGTTGGAACACTGTTTTCAGACATGTTGAGAATCAACTTAGTCATGTGAGAAATGTGGTCCTTTGTATTTTAAACACAGTCTATTTCTGCCTCCAGAAATGATCAAGCACTATCTTTGTCAGAAACTATAACCTAAGATGCATGATTATATAGCCACAGAGGAATACACTTGTCTCTTTAAAGGCAGTCCATGGTCAACACAATTCTATTTGCTTTTATTCAACTTGAAAATCATGTTTTCTTCTCTTTATGTGAATCTGTTTCTTGTCCTCATTTACTTCCATCTCCTTTGTCTCTATAGGGTTTTTTGGGAGGTTGGTGGGGGAGTGTCAAAGAATGTATTTAAAGTAATGCAACACCATCTGACAACACCTTCTGGTATTTGAGGTCCCTGCTAAATGATAAACCTCTTACTAAGCCATATGTCACCTTTGCCAGTTTAAGATGATGCCACGTTCCCCTTTCTTATCCGGTATTTAATGGGAATGTACAATGAACCCTATACAACCAATTTGAAGAGCAGAAGGCCAATGCCAATATAACAACCTGATCCTCTTGTATGCGCATGAGGAGAAATTTATTTACTGTAAGAGTGAGGCCCTTTATAATCAAGGAACAATTGTTGAACCCAGAGAGCCTCCACCTGAGGTCAAGTTTATGCAGATGGGAATGGTCAAGTCACTGCCCTCACAGTAGTCAAATATTTCCCCAGATACAAGCCCAGATCTGCTTTTAATGAGAATAATTACTTCAAAAGGAACTTCCCAACTGGGTGACTCGTCCCCTTTTTGAGGAGAAACTTCAATGTAGCCCAGTGAAAGTATAAGATCCTTAGCCTCTTCAGCCCCTTAGGTACCCTCCAAATACTATTTCACAAAAAAACTTTTTAGAACTTTAAATAAAGATCACTTTACTTTTAGAACAGTTTTAGGTTCACAGCAAACTTAAGTAGAAGATACAGAGATTTCACATACAGCCCCTCTCCCTCTATACACACAGCCTCCCCCACTATCAAAATCCCTCATCAGATTGGTACTTTTTAACAGTAGATGAACCTATAACGTCATGTCATTATCACCCTAAGTCCATAGTTTATATTAAGGTTCACTCCTGATATTGTACATTCCATGAATTTGACTATTGTATAATGACATATATCTACCATTATAGGATCATACAGAGTAGTTTCACTGCCCTAAAATTCCTCTGTGCCCAAGTATTCATTGATCCTACCCCTAAGCCCCTAAAAACCACTGAAACCTTTACTATCTTCATATTTTTTAATTTTGCACAATGTCATATAGTTGGAATCATACAATATGCAGTCTGTTTCAATTTCTTTAATAAATGTAGTCCTATTCAGATTGTTTATTTTTTCTTGTGTGAGTTTTGGCAGATTGTGTCTTTCAAAGAATTGGTCCATTTCATCTAGCTTGTCAAATTTGTGGGCATAAAATTGTTCATAATATTCCTTTATTATCCTTTTAATGAACATAGGATCTATAGTAATATTCCCTCTTTCTTTTCTGATAGTAGTAATTTCTCTCTTCTTTTTTATAAGTTAGGCTGGATGGAGGCTTATAGATTTCATTAATTTTTTCAAAGAATCAGATTTTGATTTTGCTGATTTTCTCTATTGATTTTCTGTTTTCCATTTCATTGATTCCTGCTCTACTTTTATTATTATGTTTATGCCTACTTTCGAGTTATTTAGCTCTTCTTTTTCTAGTTCCCTACAAGGAAAACTTGGATTGCTGATTTTCAATCCTTCTTTTTGTCTGATATATGCATTCAATGCTGTAAATTTCCCTCTAAACACTGCCTTAGCTGCATCCCATGTTTTGATAAGTTGTATTTTCATTATCATTTAGTTCAAAATGTTTTTTTAAATTTCTCCTGAGATTTCTTATTTGACCTATGTGTTATTAAGAAGTATGTCGTTTAATCTCCAAGCATTTGGGGATATACCATCTATCTTTCAGTTATTGATTTTTAGTTTAATACCATTGTGGTCTGAGAATAGATATTCTATGATTTCTATTGTTTAAATGTGTTTAGGTGTATGTTATGACACAGAATGTGGTCTACCTTGATGAATGTTCTATATGAGTCAGAGAAGAATGTGGATTCTGTTGTTGTATAAAGTAGTCAATAGTTGTTAATTATATTCAGTTGATTGTTAGTGCTATTGAGTTTCTAATTTTCTGTCTAATTTCCCTTCTAAATTTCTGTCTGTTGTTTTTATTTATTTCTGATAGAGAGGTGTTGAACTTTCCAACTGTAATAAGTGAATTTATCTATTTCTCCTTGCAGTTCTATCAGTTTTTACCTCATATATTTTGATGCTCTGTTGTTACATTTATACACATTAAATATTATTATGATTTCTTGGAGAATTGACCCATTTATATTATTCAATTCACTTCTTTATCCCTAGTAACTTTCCTTGCTCTGAAGCTTGCTGTCTGAAACCTATATAGCTATTCTTGCTTTCTTTTGATTAGTGTTAGTGTGGTATATATTTCTCTATCCCTTTACTTTAAATTTATATGTGTCTTTACAGTTAAAGTGAATTTCTTATAGACAAAATATATTTAATATTTCAGTCTTGTTTTTTGTTATATTCTGATAATTTCTGTCTTTTGATTGGTTTGTGTCTGACATTAATTTGGGGAAATTCTCAGTCATTATTGCTTCAAATATTTCTTTTTTTCCCTTCTCTATTCCTTCCCCTCATATTGCCATTTTTCATATTTATACCTTTGGTAGCTGCCCAAAAATTCTTGGATATTCTGTTCTTTTCATTCTCCAGTCTGTTTTTCTGTTTGCTTTTCTATTTTAGAAGTTTCTTTGACATGTCCTTAAGCTCATAACTGTTTCCTCAGCTTTTCCAGTCTACTAATGAGTTCACCAAAGGCATTCTTCATTTCTGTTATGTTGTTGTGGGTTTTTTTTTTTTAATCTCTAGTATTTCTTTCTGATTCTTTTTTTTAGATTTCCAGTCTTTCTACTTACATTGTCCATCTGTTCTTGCATGTTGTTTATTTTATCCATTAGAGCCCTAAGCCTATTAATCATAGTTGTTTTAAATTTCTGGTCTGATAATTCCAACATTCTTCCCATTATCTGAGTCTGGTTCTGATGCTTGCTCTGTCTCTTCAAGCTGTGTTTTTTGCCTTGTAGTATGCTCAATAATTATTTCTTGATAGCCATATATGATGTACTAGGTATACAGGCCTTTACAATGTGGTGTAAGGCAGCAGTCCCCAAACTTTTTGGCACCAGGGACCAGTTTCATGAAAGACAATTTTTCTATGGAATGAGGATGGTGGGGTGTGGTGTCGTGGGTTGCGGGGAGGTGGTGCCGAGCTCAGGCGGTGTGATATGTGGCCTATTTCCTAATAGGCCACAGACCGGGTACTGGGCTGTGACCAGGGGATTGGACTGCAAGTGTAAGGTGTAGGAGAGGGGAAATGTTCCATAGTTCTATGATTAGATCTCAGTCTTTTAGTGAGTCTACGTGTCAGTACTGTGAACTTCACGAGTGCTTCTCAGGTATTCCCTCTCCACATATATGGTACAGAAAGGCTAGAGAGGGCTAGAACTGGGTATTTTCTTTCCCCCAAGTTTGTTAAGCTCTGATAAAACCCCAGTTGTTTAGGCTCTGGGAAAATAGTTTCTCTTGAGGGCAGCCCTTGTTAAGAGGAGCGAAGTGCTCTCGTATATTACAAAATGGTTATATTTCCCCTTTCCCTGCTGGAAGCTTGAGAGAATATTTCTCAGACATTCACTGTGAGTACCTGGTCCAGCTCCTAGAGGTAAAACTTACAAAAAGCACACCCTCCTACCACCAGCCTAGGGCCCCCTGGAGTGTTTAACTCTCTGACTTATCTACACTGGGCCTCCTGTAATTCATCAATTATAATTTAGGCTTTCCTAACCCAGCACTGATTCCCCTAAAGGTTTCTTCTCTTGGGTTTCTGCACCAGTAAGTTGTGATTTTTCTGTGTCTGTCTGTCTCTCCAATTTGGAGGTCAGTGGTTTGCCCTGTGACCTCACTTCTCTGACAAATCCAAGAAGAGTTGTTGATTTTTCAGTTTGTTAAGCTTTTTTCTTGTCTTTAGGATGGAGTGATGATTTCCAAGCTCCTTACCTGCTAGACTAGAAACCAGAAATTGAGACTTTTTACTACATTACTCAGACCCTGCTTCAGGCTTGTTTGTATCTATTTGTTATACATTCAATCAATTATTTGACCATTCATTTATTCACTTATCCATTACACTTGTATTGACACTGTTTTCTAAGCATCGAAAACACTGAAATGAGTACCATCCAGACACTGTCTTTAAGAAGCTAATTTACATTGAAATTTTAAGAAGCTAATATGGAATGCAGAAGACATGTGTGAATTATAATATAGTAATGATGTTAGTACTCTAATACAGTTTTGGACAGAGTTTTGTGGTAGACTACAGACAGAAACCAATGATCTTATCTGTGAGTTTTTGTAAGGACTTCACTTAGGATATCATGTTTCAATTGGGCCTTAGAGAAACATGGTTCATCTTTAGGACCTCTGTCATCACTATTCTATGATCTTCATAGGAGTGAAGTAGAAAGTAGGGGAAAGTTGGAGTCTCATTAGCCTCTGAAGCATGCTCACTTTTTTGCTAAGACTTTCTTCACCAATGATATGCTGTAATCATTGCATGTATACACAGCCCAGAGACCAGAAGCTCATTTCTCCAGATTTACAGTGATACCACGTGGTAAACTGTGGCCCCAGCTTGGTGGTTTTAGGTCTGCCATGCTGTGATATACTCTGTCATCATTTCTGATCCCTTCGTTGGAACAAGGGAGAACTTATCTGTGCTCCCAAAGACCTGATTGTCAACCTTCTTGTTCCCTTGGAGCACTAGCCCAATTTAATTGTTGGAACTATTCTAATCTTTTTTCTTCTTTAAGATCATCATATTTCTCTCCCTTCAGAACATAGATATCTCAAAAACCATTTTCTTTTGTTTAGAGATGATTGAGAAGTAGGTTATAGTTCAAATCTTAACATATTAGGAAAAACAGTAAAACAACATGATTGAATTTTTTAAAAAGCATTCCAGAATTTTTATTTCTAAATAAACATCATTTGTTAGGTAGTGTCTTAGCTCGGATTTCTACAACAAAAATAGCATAGACTGGGTGGCCTAAGCAATACACATTTATTTCTCATAGTTCTGGAGGTTGGAAAGTTCAAAATCAGGACACCAGCAGATCCGGCATCTGGTGAGGGCACAATTTATGGCTTGCAGACAGCTGTCTTCTCATTGTATCCTCACATGGTAGAGGGAAAGAGAGAAAGAGAGAGAGAGAGAGAGTGAGAGCAAGAGAAACAGAAAGAAAGAAAAGAGAAGAAGAGAGAGAATGCACGCTCTTGTCTCTTCGTGCCCTTATAAGGGTACTAATTCCATTCATGAGGGCGCCACCCTCATGGCCTAGTTACCTCTGAAAGATTCCACCTCCAAATACCATCACATTGGGGATTTAGGCTTCAACATATGAGTTTTAGTGGACACAAACTTTCAGGTCATAGCATACAGTTGTTATGGGAGATTTAATTCTTATATCAGTTATGCTTTGAACAATATTTCGGATGTCTTTCAGAAGTGATGGGTGGTGAATGACTTGTATATTTGACATTCATTCGACACCCATTGAGTGCATATTGTATGCCAGGTAGTGAAATACAGTCCGAGTGTAAAAAGAAAAAATAATAATTATTCACAGCCTAGTGGGGGAGAAAACATTACAAATATTAATACATAAGTTTTATTTTTGTTATTCTTCTTGTTTCCTAATTGAAAATGAGGAGTAAAATAATTAAAAAGTGGAAAATAATAAAAAATATTAGAGAAACAGCAGTTTTAAAGGGGTTAGAATGGACTGTAGCAGTAAAAACATATCAAAGGAAAACACTCTCAAAGCTTGAGTTAAGAGGTATTTGTTATAGAGGGAAAAATCCAGGTTTTGTGCCTCTGGGCATGTCCCTATCAGATTTGCAAGCATTTTTCAGCATATCCTGCAGGATTTTTGCAGCTGCCTAAACTCTCCTGTGTTATAATCTATCTTAGCCCCTGAGACTACAAAGCTTTCTCTCTCTTTCCTGGTAAACCTACTGCCAAGAAGATTTTGTTAAACTTTATCTTCTCTATTATGTGTTATAAAACCAGTAAGCATACATACAAACTGCCAATACTGAACCAAGAAAAAATAGAAAAATTGAACAGATCAATAATGAGTTACAAAGTTGAATCCATAATAAAAAGCCTCCTAACAGAGAAAAGCCCAGGAATGGATGGCTTAGCTGCTGAATTCTATCAAACTTTTAAAGAAGAACTAATACCAGTACTGCTCAAACTATTTCAAAAAATTGAAAGGCAAGAAATTATTTCAAGCTCATTCTATGAGGTCAGCATAACCTTGCTCTCAAAACCAAACGAGGACACAATTGAAAAAGAAAACTAGTTTGCAGTCCCACCAGCAGTGTATGAGTGTTCCTATCTCTCCACATCCACGCCAACATGTATTGTTTCTGGACTTTTAGTGCAACCTCTGTGGAAAGCAATATGGAGATACCCTAAAGAGATACAAGTAGAACTACCATTTGATCCAGCAATCCCATTACCGGGCATCTACCCAAAAGAACAAAAGACAATCTATAAAAAAGACACCTGCACTCGAATGTTTATAGCAGTACAATTCACAATTGCAAAGATGTGGAAACAACCCAAGTGCCCATCAATACATGAGTGGATTAATAAAATGTGGTATATGTATACCACAGAGTACTATTCAGCTATAAGAAACAATGGTGATATAGCACCTCTTGTATTTTCCTGGATAGAGCTGGAACCCATTCTACTAAGTGAAGTATCCCAAGGATGGAAAAATAAGCACCACAGGTACTCACCAGCAAATTGGTTTCGCTGATCAACACCTAAGTGCACATATAAGAACAACATTTATTGGGCGTCTGGCAGGTGGGAGGGGGGAGGATGGGATAGGTATATACATACATAACGAGTGTGATGCGTACCATCTGGGGGATGGACCCGCTTGAAGATCTGACCTGGGAGGGGGGCAAGGGCAACACATGTAACCTAAACATCTGTACCCCCATAATATGCTGAAATAATAAAAAAATAAAAATAAAAAAATAAAATGTATCCATATCTTCCTAAAAAAAAGGAAAACTATAGACCAATATCCCTGATAAATGTACATGCAAAAGCCCCCCCAAAATATTAGCAAACTTAATCCAATAGCACATCAAAAAGATAATGTATCATGATCAAGCAGTATTTACCCCAGACATGTAAGGTTGGCTCAATAAGCATGATACATCACATCAAAACAATGAAAGATAAAAAACCAGGATTATCTCAATAGATGCAGCAAAAGCATTTGATAAAATTTAAATTCTCTTCATGATAGTAACTCTCAATAAAATAGGTATAGAAGGAACATACTTCAACACAATAAATGTCATTTATGACAAACTCATAGCTAACATCATATTGAGTGGGGAAAAGCTGATGACATTACTTCTAAGAACTGGAATAAGACAAGGATGTCCACTCTCACTGCTCTTACTCAACATAGTACTGGAAATCCTAGCCAGAACAATTAGGCAAGAGAAAGAAATAAAAGACATCCAAACTGGAAAAGAGGAAGTCAAATTGTTTTTGTCTGCAAATGACATGATTTTACATATAGAAAACTTAAAGGCCTCTCAAAAAAACTAATAAATGAATTCAATGAAGTTGCAATATACAAAATCAACATACAAAAATCAATACTATTTCTCAACACCAACACCCAACTAACTAAAAAAGAAATTGAGAAAGCAATCCTATTTACAATAGCTTAAAACTAAAATAAAATACCTAGGAATAAGTTTAACTAAGGAGTTGAAACATTCTTATAAGAAAAACTATAAAACATGATGAAAAAAACTGAAGACACAAAAAGTGAAAAGTCATCCCACTTTCTTGGACTGGAACAATTAATATTGCTGAAACGATCATATTACCCAAAGCAATCTACAGATTCAATGCAATCCCTATCAAAAGAACAATGCCATTTTTCACAGAAACAGAAAAAAAATTCTAAAATTCATATAGAACCACAAAATACTCCAAATAGCCTAAGCAACTCTGAGCAAAAAGAACAAAGCTAGAGGCATCACATTTTCTAATTTCAAAGTATGCCACAAAGCTGTAGTAACCAAAACAGCATGATAATGGCACAAAAACAGACACATAGACCAATGGAATTAAATAGAGCATCCAGAAATAAATCCATATATTTACACCCAAATGCTTTTGAACAAAGGTGCCAAGAATATGCAATGGAGAAAGGACAGTTTCTTCCGTAAATAGCGCTGGGAAAACTGGACACCCACATGCAGAGGAATGAAACTATACCCTGTTTCTCACCTTATACAAAAATCAACTAAAATGGATTAAAGACTTACATATAAAACCTAAACATTTGTACCCCTGTAATATTATGAAATTAAAAAAAAAGAGAAAGAAAAAAACCCTGAAACTATAAAACTATTAGAAGAAAACATAGAGAAAATGCTTCAAGACATCAGTTTAGGCAAAGATTTTATGAGTAAGACTTCCAAAGCACAGGCAAAAAAAGGAAACATAGACAAATGGGATTATATCAAACTAACAAGCTTCTTCACAGCAAAGAAAACAACCAACAGAGTGGAAAGACAACCCATAAAAAGGGAGAAAATATTTGTAATCTATCTGTCTGACAGGAGATTAATGTTCAGAATATACAAGTAACTCAACTCAAAAAAAATCAAATTAAAAACTGGGCAAATGATCTGAATAGACATTTCTCAAAAGAAGACAGAAATGGCCAACATGTACATGGAAAAAGTGCTCGACATCACTAATCATCAGGGAAATGTAAATCAAAATCACAATGACATATCTTCTCAGCCCAGTTAGAATGACTATTATCGAAAAGACAAAAAATAACAAATTCTGACAAGGATGCAGAGAAACTAGAACTCTTCTACATTGCTGATGGGGATGTGAACTAGTACAGTCATTATGGAGAATAATATGGAGGTTCCTCACAAAACCACAAATAGAACTACCATATGATCCATCAATCCAATGAAATCAGTATATTAAAGAGATGTCTGGACTTCCATGTTTATTCACAGATATTTATTGCACAGTTTCTAGGCATCTTGTAAGAGGTATTAGGGACTGTTCAAATTTTACTTGCGTACTGTTCATGTGCCTTTTCCCTTGATGTTCCTTTATGACATTTAAAGAAATATTCTGAACTAATTTGAGGACATAATCTGATTGTGACTTAGATCTTTAGGTTTTACTACAGCATCATCATCATCACCAACAACCTAATAAAACATTTTTTTGAGTGTTACTATATACGCTAAACATGTCAACTCATTATGCTCTTACAAAACCTAAAGGGATAAAAACCTATAGGAAGCAAAACCTAGAGGAATTTGCCAATTCATCAAATATCATGTAGCTAGTAAATAGTGGAGCAAGGATTTGAAATTACGCCCATTTGATTCCAAAATTATCCTTATTAATTATTATGCATAATGTGTCCTATAGTGAAAGAGAACAAAAGAGAATTGCTATGGTCATTACAGAGTTGAAATAATAAAATCTTTGCCTAAGGTTTAACACTTACACATTTTTTTTCTTGGAATGCTATTTTCTTTTTCTTCACCTGGTTAAATCCTGCTCAGTCTTAAGAGTTCTGCTTAAATATTACCTCTATAGAGAGGCCCTCACTGACAGGCTGGACCAGATTAGGTCCCCTTTCTATATCTTTTGTTGGTATCCTGCACTTCCCTGCTCATAGCAATACTCATAATTGCTTCCAGAGGAGACTCAATTTTTATTTTATTCACTATATTTTATTCACCACTAAATTTCCAGCACCTTCTACCATGTGGGTGCTTAGTAAATATTCATTTAATTAATTCAGAACTTTTTAGACTTAACAATAGACTACTAAAAGTAAATTTGGTAAAATTACTCAGGTATAAAAACATTATTTGAACATTATTGAAAATTAATGGATAAAATAAGAAAACATTAGAAATAAAGCATGATGAATTTAGATTAGATAAGTGAACACTGATATAAGACATATAATCTGATAAGGAAATAATCATTAGTTTTGGCTAAATTGTCTTCATTAGATAGAATAGGAAAGAGGATCCTGAGGGATTTATTAAAATAGGGATCTCCCTTAGTGTATTCAAAGTTTGTTTGACCTTGTGATATCATATACCCACAACTATTTAAGAAAATATTTATTGTTAAAGTGAGATATGTTTGTGATTAAAAAACAGAAGGGATTGTTAAATATTATCAAATATTATCAAAATTATAACTTTGTATAATTTATTTTTCTGTAGAAATTTTGCCTCAGATAAGAATAAGAGCCCCATTAAAGATACATTACAGGCATGGTCTGTACTATTGTGTCTAATGTTTAAGTTAGTTTTTGTAACTGTGGTAACAGCATATGATTCTGTGAGTTTCTTGGGGAGAATATAAAATTAATAAGAGACATTGTCCCTGCCCTTTAGAAATGCCCATGTCTAATTAGGAATATATACATACATATGTATATATCTACACTCACACACATACATATATATCCCATATACACATACTTGTATATAGAAACAGATAAATATAAAGACATGTGAATGTGTACTTGTATGTAATTTTAACCTATAAAAGGTCAACTCATGAAAGAATAATAGCACTATGACATTTATCTAAAGGTCACTTACAGAATATCTTACGGAATGTAGAATATAATTGGAAAGTAGACGATAAAAAATGAGTTCCTACAGAAACAAAAATAGATGTCCCAAAACTCATGCACTTAAGCTTAGAAGACAATCCATCATTCCCTCTATCAAAATTAATCCTTCTCTTATTTTAGACACAGTTTTTACTTTTTACAAAGCAGTGAGTTTGCATTCCAAGTTTATTGTAGATTAGAATTAGGTAATCAGAATTGAATGGAAGATCCACCCAAGGGCTGCACTGAAAGAGCATCAGGAAGTGACATCTGAATACTTAACAGGGAGAAAGTAGAAAGAAGAAAAAAATTGCCTCAGAGTGGATATAGCATTCTATGATTATTTTGTTTAACTTTAGGCTTTCCCATAAGAGGAAATACATCCCTGATGTGATGGCTAGTACTACCATTAATTTACCTTAGGCTTTTGCTGGTCAGGTTGTATTTCCAGTTTACATATAGCAGAAAGGACACTTGCTGTCAGTGACTTCATGTCAGGGACCTTACTTCACTCCTGTTCATTTATCCTCTGCCTAGTATGTTCCTTGGCATACCACACATTTTAAAATTTTCTGGAAGAAGGTATAAAATGTATGTAAGTGGAAGTTCTAAAGAATTTCCCTAAAGGTATGGGTGAAAGAAGATTGAAAAGAATGGCAAATGGGACAAGACCTGGGATGAAGGCCAGTTTGGCCCACAAATAACAAGAAATTGAAAAGGACTGATTTTATTTAGCATAGTATAAATTGAACTATACATTTTCCTCCCTTGAATTTTTGTCTGAGTTAGGGAATCTGGAAGGGAACTCTCCTATAGGAACTCCAAAACTAAGGATATTTTAATTAGAGTAATATTTTTTAGAAAACTCTGTATGCAGACATTCTTAACTCAATAAGGTAGCTTTAAGATATGAAAAATGTGATTTAAATAATATATCCAATAAGATATCAGGATATGACTCACGGTTTCTACTACTGATTTTTTTATCAGATCATTGTTTTAGACCTCAAATTTATACTTATGCTCGGTAGCGACTACATACTATAAAAATAATATTTAAAGTATAGTGCAACAAGTTGCACAGTTGAGGCAAGAAAAAGAAAGAGCTTTGACAGACAACCTAGTGTACCAGAGTTTGGAGCATATCTTATACTTGCTTCAGAGTGGCACGATTTCCTGGAATATTCTGAAAATGTGTGTTGTTACGGTGGTGACACTTTTAGAATTAATACTGTGACTATCCATAGGCTTAGACTTATGGAAAACTTGAACATCTTAGAATGAAGAACCTCCCCAAACAACAGCAACCTTTGCCATTTATCAGAATTCTACTGCCTCTGTGAGACAAGAGAGAGTTAGATATCATTCACTTTGGTCTCAGGGCATCAAAAGCTTTCACTCTGAAATTCCTACTAAAGCATTTAATGCATGGCTCAATGATTACAGAGGCATTGCATTCTCATGTGGAATACCAAGATTCATGCATTCAATACCATTCACTGTGCACCTCTTATATGCAGAGGCACAGAGCTTGGCAATTAGGATATAAAGAAGGGACACATTGTTGCTGTAACATACTGAAGGTCTCCAAGTCTCCAAAGGGTTCAGGCCATGAGATTTAATGAAAGGGTAAAATATATACATTGGCTTTCATTCCTAAGTAAGGTTATAATAATCAGAACAGTATGTTACTGACATAAAAACAGACATATAAACCAATGGAAGAAAATAAAGTCCAGAAATAAATCCAAGCATATACAATCAACTAATTTTTGAGAAAGGTGCCAAGAATACACAATGAGAAAGGATGGTCTCTTCAATAAATGATGTTAGGGTAACTGAATATCCACATGCAAAAAATAAAAAATAAAAAATAAAACTGGACCCTTATTTTACACCACACACAAAAATCAACAAAAATGGGTTACAGATTTCAATGTAAGACTGAAAGCCATAAAAATCCTAGAATAAAACTTAAGAGAAAAGCTTCTTGACATTGGCTTTGGCAATGATTTTTTATATATGATACCCAAAGCTCAGGCAACAAAGGCAAAAATAGACAAATGGAATTACATCCAACTAAAATGCTTCTGCACAGCAAAGGAAACCATCAACAGAACAAAAAGGCAACCTACAGAATGGGAGAAAATATTTGCAAACCACGTGTCTTATAAAGTGTTAACCTAAAATATATAAGGAATTACTACAATTAATAGCAAAACTTACACCAGAACCAAATAACCTGATTAAAAAATGGGAACAGGACCTGAATAGACATTTCCCCAAAGAAGACATACAGATTCATAACAGGTACAGTATATGAAAATATGCTCAACATCACTAACAATCAGGTAAATGCAAATCAAAGGCATAATGGGATATCAACTCACACCTTCAGTCAATTGAATGGTGCCAATCCATATTGGGTGAGGACAGGTCTTCCTTACTCAGTCCACTAGTTCAAATGCCGTTCTTTTCCAGAAACACCCTCACAGACATACCCAGAAATAATGCTTTACTAGCTATCTGGGCATCCCTTAATCCAGTCAAATTGATACCTAAAATTAAACATCACATCGCTAAAATTCATATATTAAAACTTAAATACCCATTGTGATAGTATTAAGATTGTCGGGCCTAATGGAAAGTGATTAAGTCATGGGGACTCCACACTCGTGAATGAAATTAGTGCTTTTATAAAAGAGATTGAAGGGAATGTCCTAGTCCTTTCTGCCCCCCTCTGCTATGTCAGGATGCGTCAAGAGGATCCATTTATGGAACAGAGTCTTCACTAGGCAGTGAATCTGTTGGCAACTTTATCTTGAATTTCCCAGCTTCCAAAACTGTGAGAAATAAATGCCTATTATTTATAAATTACCCAGTATAAGGTATTTTGTTATAGCAGCAGGAACGGATTAAGACATTCACTTACTATCACTTATAAGATCATGCAAGGACAGAAAATTTATTTTTTAATCCATGTAATAATAATTACACAAGCTAATTCAACTTTCTTTTTGATAGAAAGATTGAGTGCTCATAAATTTAAAACTCACATATTGGGACCTCCTGTTAGCTATAAACCAATGAAACTTTCTAGGTTTTTACTGTCAGGTAAGGCATACAATAATTCTGATTCTTTACTTACTTCTGTAAATAAACATAACAGGCTTATTCCAAAGGATTTATTATTAATATGAAATAAAATCATTAAGGTGAAACTTTCTCAGTGGTGCCAGGTTCATACAAGGTGTTCTGCAAATACCTGAAAAATGGGATGGGTGTGGGAGGAAGATATTAGAAGTAAAGCTAAAATATTTATCTCCAATATTGAACCAGTACTCCTCTGGATTTACTAATTTACTCTAAACACAACAAACACACACAAATTCATTTAGTATATATGTATAATACATATATCTAGCCATATAAAGACAAGCCACAACTCACAAATACTCATTAAAGCATAGTTTATTCCAAAGATAGCTTACACAGAAGGAGAGTGTATTTGAAGGGGGCTCAGAAGTGGTGGGTAGCTTATCAAGAAGGTAGGGCAAAGGAATAAAAGCAAACACAGAGAGAAAATGAATTTCCCCTCCCTGTGTCTATCCCACCTTTTACTGAGTTTCCTGGAAGGATCCCTAAGACTAGGGAGACAAAAACAGCTCTTATTAAGCCCATATCTCTTGCAGTTTTTGAATCACTCCAGCAAACCTTTACTTCCTGGCCATGGCCTTTCTCTTATCTTGTATTTGCCTCCAACTACCATAAATATGAAATCTCTCTGGTACTTTTTATGAATTTGCCAAAATTGGGAAGGTTTTGCCTGTTTGGACCACTGCTGGCACGGAGCCTTCATGTTTCAATTGGAAATTTTCCCAAGAATATTCCATGTCAAACGGTATAGAGCCACATCAGTACAGTCTTAGCTACTTCAACCATTCACTTTTCTGAAATGAGACGTTTTTATGATTTTAGAGACTACTTAAAATATTGCACGTGCTCAAATAATGTATGGTGATTTAGATCATATGATTTTCCTAGCTGCTTACCCTAGCTCTTAGCATACCTATTCCCTGTGCCAAGTAATTACTATCTGTAAAATATATAAATATATATGTATGTAAATATATGAATTGTCAGATGGCTTTGTACAAAAAATAAAATAAATAAATATATAATGGCAATTATGAATGAAAGGAGACCATTTAAATTTTCTGTAGGTGAAGCTTGCAAAAGTATGTTTCTCTTTTATATTCTCAGTTTTACCACTCTGTCTTTGCTAATAACTGGGGTGTGTGTGTGTGTGTGTGTGTGTGTGTGTGTGTGTGTGTGTGTCTGGGTGTCTGTGTTTATACCAATTGTGAGTGGGGACAGAAATAATCTGACCTTTACACAGGCTATATTATTTACCAAGTGCAGAAGTGTTGGATGTACTAACTCTGTTAAATACTTGTGAGCTGCAAGGGTAGAATTGTGAATCAATAAATGCAAGCTTTAAGAATTCTTGTTACAGAAAAAGTAATTGAATTCCCTGTATTGTGGGGGCACGGATGTGGTTAGAATGCTTTGACAAAGTCTTTTCACACCAACAGTTCTTAAATTGCCAATTCCACACTTCTACAGGATGTTGCTCTCATAGACTTTACTTTTGATTTTTCTTTTCCTGTGCTACCTTCTTATGCATTTAGCATGCACATATGCCAGTGAGGAAATATAATTTAATACTAAGAAGACATAATTTGAGTATAAAGCTACTGAATTTTGTGTCTAGAATCTCAGACAATGCTTTTAAGAAGTGTCATTCATACTCCTGGAACAAGCTCCCACATTGCATCATTTTGATATTATATGAAACATAGTTTTATAATAATGCCACAAATTAGAAAATTAAAAGAATGGATTATTAGGCCTTGAAATGAAGCTAGTATTTTGCCAACTAGTGAGTTAACAATTCTCTAAGGTAAGTAGTTCTCAAACTTCAGTATGATTAAGGATCCCTTGGATAGCTTGATAAATCAGATTCCTGTGCCAGACACCCAGAGATTCTGAGTCAGTTGGTTTTGAGTGGGACTCAAGAAGATGCATGTTTATCAAGCTTCCTGATGCTGTTGCTGCTGCCTTTTGGATAACACTTTGAGGAGTAAGGACCTAAGGGTGAAGACACTGAGTTTCTAGTCCTGGGAGTCTCAATTAGGTATCCCAAGTTTTCATTTCAGAGATAAAAAGATAATAAAGGTCATTTGAAAAAGGGAGATAATTTACGTGCACCGTAAGTCTCTAATATATATGGAACCAAATTTTCTGACCATCTCCTTTAGCTCAAAATACAATAGAGTAGAATGAATTGGATTAGAATAGAATGGAATGAAATAGAAGAAATAGGAGAGAGTAAAATCAAATGGAATAGAAGAGAATACAACAGATAAATTTTATCATGTTTTTTAGGATCATGGTACTGCCCTTCACTCAATCTTTCAAATTAATTAATTAGGATCCACAGGAAAACTCCATGGTAAATTTGAGGCTCCTAAGGCAAATATCACTTTGAAACAAAACTTTCTTTGATCACAATCCTTCACTTAAATTAGTTGAAACTTGTGACCTTAGTCTAAAGCTGGTTAATCCAATTAGAATATAACTTAGCTAACTGTATTTAGGAACCAGGGCTATATTTGAAATGCAAGAGAACATTTGGCATTTACTATAAAAAGTTTTAAAAGGCTATTTGTGTCAGTGCAGCCTAGCCCTGGATGAAAAGACTCTATTGAGAGTCCAACTATTGGGGTTCAACTACCTTCATATCAGGCGAGTCTTGTCTTGTGATTGTTTCTCTGGGACAGCCTGACACAGGCAACAGAATACACATCTGGTTTAGGCTACTGCCGTTGTTCCATCTGAAACTTTGCCCTACCATTATAACATCATTGTAATACCTCCTCTACCCACACCCAAATAAAGAAGAACCCATTTCCTAGGGACTTATATACTATTGGAACCACTCCACACAAACACCGTTCTCTACCATAAGCTTGCTCTATATTCTGCCTTGAGTGATAACAAATTGTGATTCTTAATATCACTGTTTGATTTGGGAGCCTCCCTTTCTTCCCAGCTGATCCCTGGGAGGAAAAGAGGTATCATTAAACCCTATTTGGACTTCACCTCTCTCCTGTGAGTCTGTGTTTCTGTAATGGACTATTATTTTGTGGGGTAAAAAACCTGCATCTTTTCTCATACATAGAATTAAAAAAATTGTCCCTAATTAGCCTAATGCAGCTAGTTACTCTTACCCACGTATGTTGCAAACCTTGGTTTAATCACTTTAATAATGACATAATGCTATATTATCCCACATGTTGGTAGAAATGTATTGTTGGCCAAGCTGCAGTGATACATTAAGCATATAATTTTACAAAATAGCTTTCATGATTTTTATAAATCCATACGTTTTTAAATTTAAAAAAGTTTTAGTTCATTTAAATTAAAATGTATATTTTTAGTTAATATATCAAAAAACAATTATTTGTGAACAAAAATACCCAATTGGATTGATTGTGACATTGTGACATATTTCTGGGTATTTTTATATATACATATATATAATGTACATATGAGATTAGATGTACTCATAGACAGATATAACTTACAGACTTCTTTCAAAATTCCTGGAGATAGGGGAAACAAGTTATTTACATAGTTATGTTTTTGTAAATTTTGCAAATATAAGATATTTTGAATGCATTTTTTTCAGACTACTGTTTATTTCTACTCTGACTTCCCCTTCATCACAGTTATGCCCTCTACGAGAGCATAGAAAAAACCACAAGCCTTTCTGGAATCAAGTTAGAATAATTTGAATTGGGAATACATTTGATTTAGGTTTTGGTGATACATTTCCACGAATTACTGTCACATATACCTAGAATGTAGTTATTGGTAGCCATCCTCATGTAGGAAGGCTTCCAGAAATATTCCTTCAAAATGGAATTTCCCCCTTGTTGGGAAAATAATCAACAGTGCCATGGGGATAATGGTAAACAGCCAAAAATTTTATTTCCTATTTTATAGGGAGGTCCAAAATAGACTTTACCTGAATTCTAATGTCGTTCAACAAAAGCTATAGAAGCATTATAAAGAGTAAGCCCACCCTGTGTGAATTTGCAAGTTTTATATATTTCAGCATAACATAGTCAACACATCTTTTTCTAATGAAGTCTGGCAGTTCCAAATGAAACTGCCAACCATGTAGGAAGGTAATGTTCCAGGGATAAAAGTATTTCCATTCATCAATAAGTCAATTTATGTAGTAATTATGTAGCTTAATACAATGTAGTGATAATTGCAACATATCTTTAAATTGCTCTTATGTGTTCCTAAATTTCAAATTAATTTCAAATATTTTTTCTCAAAATTGCTGCTCATGCCGAAATGCAAAAATAATGGGAAAAAAAGTATTCTGGTGAAAATAAAAAAAAAAAAAACCTTAAAGGAATAAGACTAGCAGAAGCTTCAAAATGTCAAAATCTTATTCTATCACACTGCAAACTAAAATTCCTGATGGTCAAAATATAAAGAAAAAGAAAAAATACCTGAGAGTCAAGAAAATATAAATAATGAAAATAACATCAGAAGGCATATAGGAAATTATAAGAACCAGGATTCTCCCAAAATCTAAAAGCAGAAGGGAAATGAGAGTAAAAGTAACAAACACAATTTGTGCAGTCAGTGGAGCTTGCATGGAAATCAGGAGCAGAACAAGGACTAGGGTGAAACAAGCATGGCATTTATGGCACAAAAGTTAGAGACACTCTCAGGTGCCTGCACTTTCATGACCTTGAGAATGAATGTCTCCTTAAAGTTTGCATCCTTAGTACCACTCCTGCCTCACTGTAGTTTTGGCCCTGATCATGAGCAGCTTCAGTTTAATGAATTTGCAGTCTTCTATAAGAACTGCGATATTTTATTAACACCCTGTCATTATAACCAGTACATTTAGTCAAAATTCTTTAAGAAAAGACTTTCAAAAAAAGAAGAAATATGATTGCAGTAACACAAAAAATAAAATAAAAAATGAGAGATGCTTCTAAAACAGATACTTCAGGAAGCATTTTTAAAAATGGTATTGTGGTTTTAAAAGATATGTCCACAGATTTAAAAGGTAGAACTTAAATTTCCTTCTCTTGAGTGTAAACTAAACATGGTGACTTGTTTCTTACAAATATCATATAGCCAAAGTGAAGACGTGTCACTTCTGATATTAAGCTATAACAAGATTGTGGTTTCTTTTTTGGGTGCAATTTTCTGTCTTGAATCACTTGCCATGTCACGAAGGGCCTAGGGTGAGAAAAGTCAGCTGCCATGTTGTGAGCCCTAAGGAATACTATTCAGTCTTAAAAAAGAAGGAAATTCTATCATTTGCAACAACATGAATGAACTTGGAGGATATTATGCTAAGTGAAATAAGACATGCACGGAAAGACAATGCATGATATCATTATATGTGAAATCTAAAAAAGTGGAACTCAGAGAAGCAGAGGGTAGAATGGTGGTTACCAGGGGCTAGGGGTAAGGGATTTAAGAGATGTTGATCAAAGGGTATAAAATTTCAGCTAGACAGGATGAATAAGTTCAAGAGATTCATTGTACAGCACGGTGACTACAGTTAATAACAATGTGTTGTGAAGTTGAAAATTGCTAAGAGAGTAGATTTTAATTGTTCTCACTACAAAAAATAAGTACGTGAGATAACTTATATGTTAATTAGCTTGATTTAGCCAGTCCACAATATCTACATATTTCAAAACATCAGGTTGTATACCATAAGCAATACAATTTTTATTTGTTAATTTAAAAATAACAACAAAAATCCAATATTAAAAAAGAGAAGCTCATGTTGTGAAGAACTAGGTCTCCTGCCAACAGCCATAAAAGTGAACTTGGCAGCCGATCTAGACTACAATACTGAGGCTTAGCTATAGTGTCCTGAGAGCCTCTGAGACAGAACAACCTAGCTAAGCACCTACCAGAATGTGGATCCTTAGAAACTGGGTAAGATAATAAACGTTGGTTGTTTGAATCTGCTGGGTTTGGGGGTACTTTTTTACACATCAATAAATAACACAAATGATTAAGTTGCAATAAGAACCTAGGTAGCCAGTTGCAAGACTAAAATGAGTCAATAATTTTCAGCAAGAATAAAATTGAGAACTTCATTATGTTTTAATGAAGACATAATCTATTAAGACCAGAGAAAGTCATGGATTCCATAGAACACCTAGAGCTCCAGAATATTGTCTATGGATTATATAAAATCATATTAAAATTATAATAGGAAAATAACTTGAAAAATTGGCAAGAGAGAATATTTACTATTATTTTGAAGTGCTAAAAAGAAAAGTTTTAGTTACTGAAGTCAAAGAGATTTGCCCATCTGAAATAAAAAAGTTTGAGTTAAATGGATGTAAGTTAAATGTTATAGTCTATTTTTAAGTTGTTCAATATTTTATGGGCTCTAAAATATATTCTTGTAAATTCAGAAAGGAAATATGAATACTAACAAGTTTTTTTCAAAAAACCATCAAGGTTGGATATATAGTTTTAGTGCAATTGAATTGTTATTTTGACTGAAATTTAGTCAGAATTTAATTTAATTAGAATGTAGGATTTGATAGAGAAATAAATTTGATGAAACATTCCAATATCAATCAATTAAAGAAAGAAATTCCACAAACTAGGGCAAGAACTAAAGCTCATAAACCTGATAAAAGACATGTTCAAAAACAAACAGCCAATATTATATATAATGGTGAAAGAGTAAATGCTTTCCCTAAAAATTTGGGAACAAAGAAAGGATATTCACTCTCCCCATTTCAATTCATGTTGTACCCAAAATTGGAGCGAATGGAAAAAAAAAGCAGTAAACAATAAAATTATATGAAAGCCATAGATATTGGAAAGGAAGAGTAGAAGTAGACTGTCTCTAATTGTCTCTATGATTGCCCAATAAGAAAATCTAAGAAAATAAATAAAACTCTACCAGAATTTATAAATTAAGTTGCCTAAATCATAGGATATAACCTCCATATATTAAAAATACTTGTATTTACAAATACTAGTAACAAAATTTGAAAATAGAACTTAAAAACTACACAATTTGCAATGACATCAAACTCTTAAACATGGGCCAGGTGTGGTGGCTCATGCGTGTAATCCTAGCACTCTGGGATGCCAAGGCAGGAAGATCACTTGAGTTCAGGAGTTTGAGACAAGCCTGAGCAAGAGCGAGACACCACTCTAACATACATAGAAAAATTAGCAGGGCATGGTAGTACACACCTGTAGTCCCAGCTACTCGGGAGGCTGAGGCAGGAGGATCGCTTGAGCTCAGGAGTTTGAGGTTGCTGTGAGATACAATGATGCCATTGCCCTCTAGCCAGGGCAATGGAGTGAGACTCTGTCTCAAAAAATGATAATAAAATAAAGAAAGAAGAAGGAAAAGGAAAAGAAAAGAAAGGAAAAGAAAAGAAAAGAAAAGAAAAGAAAAGAAAAGGGAAAAAACCCTTAAATGCATAGAAATAAAATTAATGAATGATCTGCAAGATGTATGTCATGGAAACTACCAAATCTTGCTAAGAATAATTAAAGAAAGCCTAAATACATGGAAAAATAAGCAATGTTAAAGGACTGCAAGATTTAACATAGTTTATTAAATAAATTTTCTCCAAAATAATCTATTATGTTCAACATATTTTGAATGAAAATCCTTGCAGGATTTTTTTTTATAGCACTTGAGAAGCTGATTCTAAAATTTATATGGAAAGGCAAAATTTAAAAGAATCAACACCATTCTGAAAAGGATACATGAAGTTGAAGGATTTACATTACTTGATTTAAAGACTTACTAGAAAGCTATAATAGTCAAGGCAGTATGCAGTCATCATTAAGATCGACACAAAGATCATTCGAACAAAACAGAGATTCTAGGAATAGACCCACACATATAGGGTCAATTGATTTTCAGTGATGATGCCAAGGTTGTTCGATGGGGGAAAATATAATATTTTCAACAAATTGTTATGGAACAACTGGATATCTGTGTAGAAAAAAATGAACCTCTATCTCTGACTCAGATCAGACATAAAAATTAATTTGCATTAAATCATAAACATGAAAGTTTATAAACTAAAACTATAAAACTTATAGAAAATACTGAGAGGAAGTATTTGCAAATTTGGATAGACAGATTTCTCAGATAAGACATAAAAATACCAATACGATAGGAAAAAGTGTGGCCATCATCAAAATTGAAACTTTCTTCTCAAAGATATCATTAAGAAAATAAAGAGGCAAGCAATAGATTGGGACAAAATATTCATGGTACTTACATCTGATTAAGGACTTTATCTATAGTAACATCTATAACTCAATAATAAATAAATAGTTCAATAAAAATTGACAAAAGATTTGATAGAAACTTCATAAAAATGTATGTACAGATGGCCAATAAGCACGTGAAGAGATACTCAGCATTATTAATCATCGGGGAAGGAAAGCTTAAATACCGCTACAACATACTAAAATGGCTCAAGTTAAAAAGACTAATAATTCAAAAAGTTAGCAAGAACTCAGAACAGCATGAACTCTCCTATATTACTGGTAGGAATGTTAAATATTTCAAATTATTTTGGAAAACAGCTTCACAGTTTCTTAAAAAGTTAAGCATGAATTTACTATAAAATCCAGTATTTGCACTTACAGGTATTTACCCAAGAAAAATGAAAACATATATTCATGCAAAGACTTGCACATAAAATGTTAATAACATGTTTCTTAAAAACATTCAATTGAAAACAACCCAAATGCCTGTCAACAACGGGTAACAAATTGTGACATATGCAATACTACTCATCTACAGAAAGAACAAATCACTAACACACACAACAATAAGAGTGAATAGCCAACCATTATGTTAACAGAGAAGCCAGACACAAAAGAGTGTATGATTCCATTTACCTGGAAATCTAAAACTACCCAAACTAATCAATGGAGATGGAAATCATTTCAGTGCTTTCTTGGGGCAAGGCAGAGGTTATTTGTGAAATGACACATGGGAACTTTTGGGGATGATAGAATATGTTTATACTGATAGGGGTTCTGGGTATGAGGTTGCACACAGTTCTCTGAATTGGTTGATCACATTTAAAATATGTGCATTTAATGTGTGTAAATTTTATATAAATAAAATCGATATAAATGGCAGCAAGCACTCTTTTAAAAGATTGATAAAGTACACAAACTAAGGGCCATGATGAATTCATTTATTAGGAAAAAGCTGTCTCCATTTTACATAACACTGTTTTTTGCTTTGGCTTTTTGTATCAGTTATACATTTTCTCTATGGGCTTGACTTACAGATAAGAGTAGTTAAGGGACACAAACCAAGTTGGAATTTTCTTTAAAGTGTGAATGAGATGGTACGATTCTTAAAAATTTATTTAAACCTAGCAATACGGGTGCAGTGGTTTTTAAGGACTCTTATGTATTTTAGAAGATTTGGAAAAGAAATCTGAATACAAAGATTTTAGTTAAAAATTGATAAAGATGAATTTGCCATTTAACTGAAATTTGGTAAGATATTATAGAACATTTTAAAATGTTCCACAAATGAAGTATGAAATTCAGACACCTAGATGTGTATGAAAGTTACCTTCTGTTGTCATCCTCATTAAAGATCTCTATTGAAGAACTTAGAAAAAGTCAGATTATTTTATTAACTATAGTTCTCTTGTTGTACATTAGATCTTCAGACCTGTTCATCTGACATATCTGCAATTTTTTATCCTTTGACCTACATCTCCTCATTTCCTGGTAACTATTGTTTAGTGTCTCTTATTCTTCCATTGCCACAACATAGATGAACCTGGATGACATTATGGTAAGTGAAATAAGCCAGACACAAAAAGAAAAATACTGCATAATATCACTTCCATGTGGAAACTAATGAAATAAAAATTCAGATTAAAATAACTAATGAACTGTAGCAAAAGTGATAAAAATACATGACAAAATCAATAGAAATTATTCTAACATGAAAAAGCAAGTTGTATTTTTGAAGCAATAACTAAAGCAGAAGAGATAAATTTTGAATAGAAATATTGAATAATCCCTCATATCATCTTATAATTCAATTAATTAAGAGGATAGAGTCATATAAATATACCATCAAATTTTTAAATTTCTAGCCGACTTGGCAGGTAACAGTGCCATTCATGAAAGAGCACAAAACTCATAATATGCCACTTCGACAGAGACATCAAAAAACTATAAGTGTTATCAAGTCAAATATTATTTAAGATTAATCACTGCTAAGAAAATTTGAAGCATCCTGAAACTTTACAACTCATATATAAAAGATACTTAATAGAGGCTTCAAAAACTTGACAGCCTTTTTAAGAATGTGTATGATATTACTAAATTGTGCAGCTGAAAAAAAATAAATATCTATTTAAAAATCCAATCAGTTCTGCTAGTGGAATGATTGGATTGTCTGCAGGAAATGATACTTTCTATAGAAAATGACACTATAAAATCATTGTCACATGAAGAGAGAAAGTATACGGAAAAGAAATATAGGGACTATTTAGTGCATTTCAGAAATGTGTCAGGCGGTTAAGCTACTATTTCTCTGGATTTTGTGGTGCATGTGATATTTATCAGCATTCAAAATTTGTAATTTGTTTCGATTTCTTTTCAGATTCTAAATGAATATTCTCTTTCATATCTATTTTTTTAGCTTTAATTTTATATTCTCTTCTCTTAAAGAGGCTATGCAAATCATTCAGGCTTCAAGCCCCACAAAACCTGGATTTATCCCTGGGTACACTTGCTCACAAGTGTGAAAACAATCTTGTCTTTGTTACGGCATCCACTGCATAATTAATCCTCCCAAGTAGAACTATCAATTTTCCAGATACAGCCTGTGCTTTTTCATCTGGTAGCTGTTTCATCACCACTGTTGGGAGAAGGATGAAACTAGGCTGAAAGTGATGAGAGATGGTGTGGATAAGTCTCTGATTCTGGTAAGTGACTTGTGAATAATGTAAATACCCTGTAGTAAAACTTGAAAAATGTTTCTCTTGGTTTTACTTTTTCTTTTCATCCATTTTATAATATGTTTATAGTAGTACTGAATGACAGTTTTCATATTTTAAGCTGTGTATGTTATTTTTTATAAACAAAAAGAATTTATAGTGTTCTTGTCACTACAGTGACAAACATGAAGTTGTGTACATATTAATTGGGAATAGAATAGTGCAAATTCTGATTCTGCCTCTTACTTGTTTGACTCTGGGCAAGTTGCTTTACTCCTGAGCCTTTACTTTCTTCTACGTAAAATGCAGAATAACAATAGCTGTATTGAAGAATGGTTAGGAATTTCAAAAGATATTTTATAAATGATTTCAACATTAGGCTTTGGCCCATAATAGGCACCAATTTTATAATATATGATAAATTCTGAGTGTTATTATTATTAAAGATACTATGAGTTAATGAGGAGAGTTATTGAGTTATTTTATGATTACTCCATAGCAGGAATTTCCTTATTTTAGAGTCAGAAGCAAAGGTTTGGCTTTCTGTAAGCTACCAAATAATTCTTTTAACTCTGTCTTGGAAAATAGTTTTATGTCAGAGTACCACTGAAGAAGACAGTTTGACAGGATTATCTAATTAGAATGGCTTATACTATGATAAAGCAATTAAAGTTTCTCCATTGTTTTGATGTTCAGCTTCCACAGTAAAATATTTGTGGTACTGCTGTCTTATTCTTGGCAGGCCAGTGATAACATAGTCTTAGTGTTCTATACAACATTAATTTTTAAAAAATATTATTCAAGCTTAGCATCCATTCATATAGTTAAGATTCATGAAATTAACTGCAGCTCAGTAACAGATGGTCACAATGTAAATATGCTTTTAACATATCCGCACCTCAAATTTCTGCCATTATCTCCAATCTCACACCTATTCATAAAAGAATCTTCCTTCAATTGAAGCAGTAGGCCTCGGAGACCATATTTGAGGCAGATGATTTTATCCCTGTGGTTAAAGGTGGCCAGGACAAGGGTGGACACTTGACCAACCAAAATGTTTCTCTGAGGAATTTAGACTAAGGACATTTTAGACTGTACCTGCAGATAACAGACCTGCAATAATATATCAAGACTAGAGTGGGTACTGTAACAGGTTAAAGCTCTACACAAACCAGAGTTGTAGGGTAGCAAGTCATAACTATTTTCAGAGGAAGGCTCTGTTTAGAAAGGAGGCTGAAGTAGGCCTGCAGAATAAGAACAGAAAGAAAACACCTGTGGATGAAAGAGAAGGAAACTTCAAAAGGAGTGAGAGCAAGAATAAGGGCCAAGGAATAACAAAGAGCAAGAGTGAGAAATTATCTGCCTGATGATTTCCTAGTTTCTGTATACTCAGCTCTATTTCCAAATATTGGTCCCTATAAGGTTCTCCTCTTACAATAAAGTAAAATAAATTCACTACTTATTTTATTAATAACCATTTTGAGTGAGTCTCTCTTCCTTGTAACCATGGGATTATGAATTCAAATTATAACAATTACATATTTTGTATTTAGGTAAATGTCTGAATTAAGCTAAGGAAGACATCTTTAGAAATATAAAAACATGCTACTATAATATGGGAAGTTTAAATTATATCTATCTTTATTATTTTCCTATTGCAGCTGTAACAGATTACCACAAATTTTGAAGTCAAACAAAAGAAATATATTATCTTACATTTGAAGTCGGAAGTCAAACTGGGTCTTAAAGAATTGAGACCAAGATGTCAGCAGGGCTGCCTTTCTTCTAGGAGAAGGCATGAAGAATGTAATAGCTGGAGATTCTAGAAGAGAATATATTCCTTGCTTCTTCCATCTTCTAGACAGCTTCTTTCTAGTACTTTATAGTCTAATACGGATCAGGTGGAGAGAAAATATGAAAATTTAAATATTTCTCTACAGCAGAATAGGCTAAATAACATGAAAACAGAAGAATACTGATGTCTTCATCCATTTCTGTTGCTGTATCAGAATACCCTGAGACTAGGTAATTTATAAAGAAAAGAAATTTATTTTTCACAGTTCTGGAGGCTGGGAAGTCCATGATCATGGAACTGGCATCTGTTGAGGGCCTTTTTGCTGCATTAACCCATGGTGTAAGGTGAGGGGGCAAGCCAGTGTGTGGAAAAAAAGAGAAAACGGGAGGACCTGGGTTCACTTTTATAACAACCCGCTTCCACAATAACTAACTCTCTCCCTCTTGATAACAGCACTAATCCATTCATGAGAGTGGAGTCCTTATGATCTAATCATTTATTAAAGGCCCCACGTCTTAACACTGCCATAATGGCAATTAAACTGTAAAATGAGTTTTGGCAGGAACATTCAAACCATAGCATTTCACCCCTGGCCCCCTAAAACTTATGTTCTACTCACATTCAATATATACTCATCTCCTTACAATAGCCCCCAACGTCGACTTGTTCCCACATCAACTCAAAAGTCCGAAGTACAGAGTCTCATCTAAATTAGATATGCGTGAGACTCAAGGCATGATTCATTTGGAGGTGAATTCCCTATAGCTGTGAGCCTGTGAAATGCAAAGAAGTTGTTTACTTCCACAATACAATGGTAGGACAGGTACAGGATAGATATTCCCATTCTAAAAGGAAAAAAAAAAAAACATAATAGGCAAGGAAAGAGAGATAAATGGTCACTAGCAACCCAAAACCCCACAGGGAAAACAACATTAAGTCTTAAAGCTGGGAAATAATCTCCTTTGACTCCATGTCCCCATAATGGGCACACTGGGGTAGAGGTTGGGACTGCAAGGCCTTAGGCATCCCCTATGGTATTGTTAGTCTTAGCCCAGACAGCTGTCCCAGGCTGGCATGGCATGATGGTAGTTCTACAGTTCTGTGGTCTTGGGCTGGCCCCACTTCTATGGCTCCACTAGTCATTGTTCTAGTGGGGCCAGTCTGTGGCAGCTACAACCCCACATTTTCACTTGACATTGCCCTGGTAGGGGCTCTCTACAATGGCTCTGCCCCTGTGGCAGGTTTCTGCTTGGGCTTCTAGGCGCTCTATGGCATCCTTTGAAATCCAGGTGGAGGAAGCTATGCCTACACAGCTATTACATTCTTCATGCCTATAGAATTAACACTACATGGATATTTCCAAGGCTTACAACAGTTACCTATCAGAGCAGTGGGTTTAGCTGTACCTGAGTCCACTTGAGCCACAGTTGGGGCAACTGAGGAGTACTTCACCACAATGCTGAGGAGCAGATACCTGAGGTGGCTCTGGGCAAAAAGCCCCTGGCCCATACCCCCAAATCATTCTGTCCCTCTAAAGCTCTGGGCCTATGATGGGAGGGGAAGCCTCAAAGATCTATGAAATACCCTTGTGGTCTTTCTCTCATTATTTTGATGAATAGAACCTGGCTTCATTCTATTCAAATCAATCTCTTTAGCAAACAGTCGCTTGGCCACACACTTAAAATTCTCTCTCAACATGCTTTTTCACTCTTTACATGGTTGGGCTGCAAATTTTCCAGATCTTTCCATTCTGCTTTTTTAAAATTATAAATTCTGTCTTTAAGTCATTGCTTCCCTCTTGCATCTCACTGTAAGTGGACAAAGGTAGCCACACAACAGCCTGAATGATTTGCTACTTTGATATTTCTTTTACCAGATATCCTATTTGATTGCTCCTAGATCCCATATTTCCTCAAGCCCTAGGACAAGAACACAATTCTGCCACGGTCTTTGCTACTTTATAGCAATGATATTCTTCACTCCAATTTTCAATATCTTATGCCTCATTTTCATATGATACCTTATCACAATGTCCTTTACTGTCCATTTTTCTATCAACATTCTGGTCACAGCTATTTATGTAATCTCTAAGAAGTTCCAGACTTTCCCTATAGCTCTCTTCTTCTGAATCCATACCAGAATTGCCCTTAATGATCCATTTATAGAAATCTAGGTTTTTTTTCTAACCTGCTCCTCCAAATTCTTCCATTACCCAGTTCCAGAGCTTCTCCTACATTTTCAGGTATTTGTTATGGCAATAGCCCCACTTCCTGGTACCAATTTTAGGTCTTAGTCTATTTTCTGTTGCAATAACAGCAGGACTGAGTCTGGGTAATTTATAAAGAAAAGAAATTTATTCCTCATGGTTCTGGAGGCTGTGAAGTCCAAGAGCATGGCACCAGCATCTGTCAAGGACCTCCTTACTGTGTTATCCCATAGTGAAAGGTGAGATAGCCAGTGAGTGCATGTGGAAAAAGAGAAAGCAAGATGGGCTGGGCTTGCTTTATTACAACCCACTCTCACAATAACTAAGACACTCCTATGATGATGGCATTAATCTATTCATGAGGGTGGAGCCCCATGACCTAATCACTTCTTAAAGGCTCCACCTCTTAACACCACCACAATGACAATTACATTTCAACATGAGTTTTAATGGGGAGGTTCAAATCATATATAATATAGATCGATCGATAGATAGGTAGATAGATAGATAGAGATACCAATATAGATTGCAGAATACTGGCTTAGTAATTATGGGGCCAGGGCAAGACCTAGGAGACCTGGATTCCCTAAATTCTATATCCCATGTGTATGAGCAGAAGAATCTGTCTAGGGAAAACAGGGGGAATTTAAGGACTATAGAGAATTTATGAGAAATGGTGGGGCTTGTTGGGAATAGGGAGTAAGCATTTGTTGCAGCACAACCCAGCAGATAAAAAGGCATTGACAGGTCACAGTGAATTACTTTCTATGCAATATGCCAGTGTAATTTTACTCACAAGCACATAGTAAACACACTGTATATAATGTTGTTATTGTCTGTGCCATACCTCCTCAGCCCACCTCTAGGCCTCAGCTACAGCTGTGGTGGAGAGTAACCTGCACACTGTCAGAGTGCCAATTCAAGGGCAAAATGGCCTCTCTGCTTTTCTGCCTCAAAGTTTCTTTCTGCTTGCTGGCAGGTCTAATCGAGGGTTTTAATGTCATCAAGGAAAAGCTTTAACCAATGGTGTATAGGAGTCTGTAGTAAAATATTCCAGCCTCTCATCCTTTGGGAAAAGCCAATTCCACAATGTATTCTACATAATTACTCATAGGGTTTACAGGGAGGCTGAGCCTATTTCTTCATAAGGAAAACCAACTGCAATAAGGAGTTGGTTTTCCTCCTTCCCAGTATGACACTCCCTGCTCCCTTCTTTCTTTCTATGGGTAATCTGCCAAATAAATCTCCTGTTCCCAAAGACTGGTCTCATGTTCTGCTATCAGGGAGACACAAACAAAGACGTATATCAGTTTTATCCATATTTCTCTACTGTTTATAAAATTGTTTTATATTCACAATTGCTCTGTGAGGGAAGTGGGAGGGGTTGTGGGTCAAAGCATAGGCTACGGAATTGTTGTCAACTCCATTTTACTGACAAGAAAAAGGCTTTAAGTAATCTGAGTTATTCTCCCCAAATCACGCAGCTAATAAGCAGCAAAATCTTCTTTGACATACTAAATAGGAACTTGCCAGCAAAAAAAAAAAAAAAAAAAGAATGAATCATTTCCCAAATGACTCCAGTGTACTTTAATTTCATGTGCAACACCGATTTAATGTGTCAGATCTTGCTGGCTTAAAACATATCAACTAAAGCTCTTTAATTTGGATTTTATTAATTTATGGTTTATGGTAACTTGGAAGTATGAGAATGAAATTTGTTTTCTCTGTAAAAATATTACTTAAGAATATACATTTTTAATTGGGTCAAATCATTTCTTCAATTTTCACCTTCTGTTTCCCACAGCTATCATTTTTTAATGTTCTATGAAACCCAAAGACAAAAGACTTTAGGCATACTGAATCTTAGAATGCTTTACTGATCTTTAATGCCTTTTGGCATCATGGAATCAAACTCTGCCCCAAATCAAGTTATATTTGGAAAAGAAAATGCATAACTTTTTCTAATTTTTAATTAATATACATATAGGCAGTACTAAACATATGCCAAGCATTCTTCTAAATGTTTCACAAATAGTAACTCATTTAATTCTTACAATAACCCTTTGAGGTAGATACTGTTATTATTCTCATTTTATAGATAAGAAAACTAAGGCACAGGGAGATAAAGTGGTTTGACCAGTGTTAAAGAGATGGCAAATGGCTAAAACTCAAATCAAACTGAGAAAACTTAGTTCTAAAGTCAGAATCCAATGCTCCTATCTGCTAATACATCTTTGAAAACTTTCAAATACAACCCTGTACCATCATAAACAGTCAATAGCAAGAAAGGCTGAAGAGGAACATTATAAAGTATGCTTTCCAGGAGTGCCTTCGTTCCAAATTCTATGTAAGCAATCAAGTTATTAAGGTCTCAGAAGCCTCTAGATACCTTCATGCACTTTTTATGACTCTTAAGTCCATGTCATAGCTGTTTTTTAAAAAATGTGAATAATAATTCTTTCTTTCCTTTTAGTATTTACATGTTTTGTTTCTTTTTTAAAAATAAATTTTATTCTGTATATTTAAGGTATACAACAGTATGTTCTGAGAAACATATATATAGTAAAATGGTTACTATTGTGAAACAAATTAACATATCCATCATCTCACATAGTTACCATTTTTTTTTCCACTGTGGCAAGAACAGCTGAAAAATACGAAACATTTCATGAATTTGCCTGTCGTTCTTGTGCAAGGGCCATGCTAATCTTCTCTGTATTGTTCCAGTTTTATTATATGTGCTGCCAAAGTGAGGAGGATATCACAGCTTTTTAATGAGGAAACATTGTGACTAAGAAAGGTTTTTGTTACAACAAAAGGAATGAATAAGAACTAGAAGGTTTGGAGTAATTATTCTTCATCTGAAAGATGACTCACAAAGAAAGGGAAAGCAGCAGATTCCAAAGTCATTTTCCCAACTAAATTATGTGCAAATATTTGGCCAACTTACAGCTCGTCAAATTCTGCACCAGTATTATAATTCAGTACAGCCAGTCAGAAAGAGAATTTTGCAATTATTTCTTGTGCTGAGCCAAAATAGTTGTCAAACTGTGGAAAGGAGTTATTTTCCAGACTAACTCCCTTTGCTCCAAACGCTTTTGTGAATTTTATAACACTTCAGTGTTCTTATTTGCATAAAATTCTTATCAGAACATTTAGATTTCCTAAAATGAATTATCCAGCTACTTTATTGTTTCATCAACAGTTTTTCTACATGCCCTTCTTAAGAAAGAAATTTGCTTTCCTCCTAAAATATTCTCATTCTCTGGTTATTTGCCTAAGTCTTAATGACTTTTCTCTATGTTAGGCTAGATTAAAGTAATTTGATTGTACTATATTAAGGCCACTAAAATACTATTTATCTTCCTAGAGCATTACTTTTCTTAATAAAGGATTCCCTAGAGGTCTGAGAAAGATTAACGTACTGAACAGAACAATTAGCTTGCACGGGAATCATATTATTTACTCATTGGGATTTACTTAGAAAATACTAAAAAAAACTAAAATCCCTAAGATAAACCAAACTGTTTAATGGTACAATAACACTCATTTTATTAATTTGATTTGATTTGATAATCTTATGTTTTATTATTTCCTTATTTTATTATTAGGGTTATATAGTGTTAGAAATAAAAAATTAAGAAGTCCCACTTCCTTACTTTATATCTAATGAAAAAGAAGGACAGAGTATTTTTCCTTGCTTGTAATCCAGTGCTTTATCCAATAAACATCTTCTCTCATTGATCATGTCATCTTGTTTCTCTTCAAAGTTAAGCTCCTCAATGAAATAAAATGTGTTTTTAAAAGTATATGTATAAACAAAATGCTCATAAATATTAATTAATCATGACGGTGATAGAATAAACATCAGTGATGTGGTTTTATATTTGACTTATTAAGAAAACACTGACCAATGACTTTAGTTTAAACCTTGGATCTCAAGGAAATTTTTCAGCAGTGTCTCTTTTATAATTTGATATTGATTTTATAAATACAGCTCTCTTTTAGACAGCATTTATATTTTTATTACACTCTCCACTGGAGAAGCTATTTATACATATGTGCATGCATAGCACAAATAGATGAGTTTCATAAGCAATCACATATTTGTTTGTTCTGAAAGGTTGCAGGAAGTCAGCATATAATGAAACAAAATAGAGACAGAAAAAGTTCTGCAAAAGAAAGAAAATGTGTTCCTGGTAAAAACCAAAGTAACAGAAAGTACTCACATGCATAGAGTAAGACTATGCCATTTAAATGGCAGAGAGCTGTTGACAAGAAAGAGTCAGGTAGTCATAGTGTTGTGTCCATCAAAGCACAGGGCAATGATGCTCCAGTGAGTAGATACAGAATTCCAACTGGTCTGGCTAAAGATGTGTATATTCATCTATCAGAGACTGGTGCCATTAAATGTATGAATCATGCTACTAGCTCCTCTTGCACTTGATCCTATGTTGCTCAAGCAATCTTCTAAAAATTGCCTTGCTTTGTATTTTTCTTAAAAAGGGGGGTTGTACTGATCTGGTCATTCAGCACGAATTTGTGTTTCATAGGGCAATTTTTTTCTCATAATATGTTATGAATCTCTTGTGAGTTGACTTGGCAGGATTAGTATTCATGATTCTAAATAATTCTATGGTGTTTCTAAACATTTATATGCTATAAAACCAAGAGAATATAGATCATATTGTGGTTACTTCAGCAAGATAAAGATATTTCATGAGACATTTAGGAACTAGCCAGCTAGATTTCTGCATAGACAATGAAATCTTTCCAATTACTTTACTCTCAAGTTTCTAGAATAGATATTTACTCTATTCTTTTTTTAGTATACTTTTGTTTCTTAGGCCCTTATAACTAATTCATGAGTAGAACACCAGTGTCTTTGTCACTCTGGTTTTATGCCTATAATTGTGTGAAATCATCCAAATTAATGTATGGCACCGTGCTATTTTTAGTTGAAGGCTTTGAAGTGCTGTTCTTGGGTAAAGATTTTTTAAATTTCCAGGTTTGAGATTTACTAGTCTTTTGAAGGTTCTGGTTACCTGTGTTAAAATAAAACCTGATGGAGTTATACTTGAGAATCCCCTGAACAGACAAAACCAGTTAGCCCATGTAAATGAAACTTAACTTAGGTAATTTTCTATAAATGCCTGTAATAATCATAAAGAAAACTTAAGTTATTTCCAAACAATGGCATAAGATAATGACTTTCAACCAATCCTCTGTCATCTTGAAACCTATATGGTAATATACAATCATTGTAAAGGTTAAAGAATGTCCTCATTTTTGCTTTATAAGTCAGCCTGCAAAGCTATGCCTCTGTGTTTCCTCTTACTGCTTTTGGTTTGAGATCTCATAGTTCATGAAATGTTCTTTTGTAGGCACAATAAACTTTTAAAGTTTTTAATTTGTTCTGACTTTATTTTTGACATCTGAAATGTTGTTACCCTTGATATGTGGATATAGGTGCTAAAACTTGCTATAATAACTTTTCTGATATATTGCAACTAAACCTCCTCTGCTGGTAAGAAAGAAACAATATATATAGAAGAATGAACATACTCTAACAAGATTCTCCAATATTTTCATAATAAACTTTGATGACTAAGGGTTTCTGAAAAACTCTGATTGCAAAATTAAAATATATTTTCCAAGTAATGGAAATTTGTGTAGTGCATATACTACAATACATTAAAAAATCTTACTTTGCTATTAAATACTTGTCAACATGCATTAAACTCTATTCTTCACATACCTAGACTATCACTATTTCAATTCTATAGCATCATTTTCCAATAGAACTGTCTGAAATGATGCAAATGTTCATATTGATTATCATTGATATAGTTGCTGCTAACATGTGGCTATTGAGTACCTGAAATGTGGTCAGTCAGTATAACAGAAGACCTGATTTTTAAGTTTTATTTATTTTAATTAATTTAAATTTAAATAATCACAGGTTTTAGAGGCTTGTGTATTAGACAGAGCAAATCTACAAAATGCACAGAGAGATTAGAATTTTGTCTTATAAATACACTAATTAAATTAATTTTAAGATAAAAACAGAAAATTAGAGCTAGGATATGTATGCAAACATTTGAGTGAAATATTCACAAATGTCAAAATATATATTTAATTAGTTGAATTGAAACTACATTTGACCCTTGAATAACATAGGAATATGGGTGCCAAACCCCCACACAGTCAAAAATCTAAATATAATTTTTGACTCCCCCAAAACTTAACTACTGATAGCCCACTGTTGACTGGAAGCCTAACTAATAACATAAATAGTCAATTAACATACGTATGTTATATGCATTATATACTGTATTCTTACAATAAAGTAACCTAGAGAAATGAAAATGTTATAAAAAATCATAAAGAAGAGAAATTATTATTTACTACTCACTATGTGCAAGTGTATCATAATGAAGGTCTTAATCCTCATTATCCTCACGTTGAGTGGGCAAAGGAGGAAAAGGAGGAGTAAGGATTGGTCTTATTGTCTCAAGGTTGGCAAAGCTGGCAAAAACTCCACATATAAATGAATCCACACAGTACAATCCCATGTTATTCAAGGGTCAACTATATCTTAGGATGGAATACTATAAATGTTTTCATTTTTTATTCTTTTATTTGGAAAACATGTTATTAATTATTTTGTACATTAAATGTTTTTGGTTATTTCTTACATTAATTATTATGGGGATCTCTGTCTAGTAAAATTATGCTTTAAGACCAACTATATTTTCTAATCTATTCAATTTTTATGTTGGGAATCTGAAAACCTTCTTGATTATGACTAACTAAATTAAGTAAAAGAGGAATTCTGGTTCCAAAACGGCACACATAAACAAGCTGATTTCACTCCCCACCACCCCTGACTATAGAAAACCAAAACCAGATATGCAGTACTGAGACTATCATCAGCAATTTCCCAGAACTCATATATAGGGAGGAGACAATTCTTGCTGTCATGGAGAAATGAAAAAACTCTGAGCAGACAGTGAGAGAATTAAACTTCCATCTCCACGATGCCTCTCTCCATAATCTGCCTATCACCAATTATGTGGAAAATTCCCTCAACTGACAGTTTCTATGCTGCAAAAATTGAGATAGAGATGGACAACCAGTTTCTCCATCATCTTGGGTTCCCTGGAAGGAGACCTGTCCTTGCCTCAACCCATAGGAAGTATCAGGAGTGCCTACAGGGAGAAATATCCCTGAAGCAGCCACAGATAAATAGAGGAGGTGGAACTATGATCCCTAACCTTGAAAACTCTATTCAAAACTGCAATTTTAAGGGAACTCAGTGATCTCTAAGATAACACAGAAAAGAAATTCAGAAATTTATCAGAAAAATTTAACAAAGAGATTATAACAATAAAAAACTAATCAAACAAAAATTATGAAACTGAGAAATACATCTGCTGAACTAAAAATTTCATTAGAGGCTTTCAGCAGAGGAATGGATCAAACAGAGGAAAGAATCAGTGAGCTCAATAATGAGCTATCTGAAAATACACAAAGGAGAAAAAATAAAAATGAATGAAAAGGAATAAAGATTACCTACAAGATAATATAAAATTACTTCAGAAGACCAAATCTAAGAATTATTGGTATTCAAGAGGGAGTTGAGCAAGAGCAAGGGATAAAAAGATCGTTGAAGGAAGTAATAAGAGAAAAATTTCCAAAACTTGAGAAAGATATAAATATCTAGGGACAGGAAGATCAGAAAACACCAAACAGATTTGACCCATGTAAGACTATCATAAGGCATATAATAATCAAACTCCCAAAGGTCAAGGTAAAAGAGAGTATCCCTAAAGCAGTAAAAGAAAATAAACCAATAACACATAAATGAGCTTCAATTTGTCTGGCAACAGACTTCTCAACAGAAACAATATAAGATAGGAAGGAGTGGGATGATATTTTCAAAGCATTGAAAGAAAAAATGGCCATACACTAATACTGTATCCAGAAAATCTATTCTTCAAATATGAAGGAGAGATACAGTGTTTCCCAGACAAAGAAAAGCTGAGAGAATTCACCACTGACAGACATATCTTATAAGAAATACTAAAGCGAGTTCTTTGTTCTGAAAGAAAAATCACTAATACGCAACAAGAAAACAGTTGAAAGTATAAAACCCATCAGTAAAATTAAATGCATGGTCAAACCTAGAATAATTTAATACTGTATTTGTGGTGGACAATCCATTCATAACTCTAGTGTAAAACCCAAAACATAGGCCGGGTGTGGTGGCTCACGCCTGTGATCCTAGCAATCTGGGAGGCCGAGGTGGGAAGATTGTTTGAATTCAGGAGTTCGAGACCAGCCTGAGCAAGAGTGAGACCCCATCTCTACTAAAAAAAATAGAAAGAAATTATTTGGACAACTAAAAATATATAGAAAAATTAGCCGGGCATGGTGGCACATGCCTGTAGTCCCACCTACTTGGGAGGCTGAGGCAGGAGGATCGCTTGAGCCCAGGAGTTTGAGGTTGCTGTGAGCTAGGCTGACACCACGGCACTCGCTCTGGCCAGGGCAACACAGTGAGACTCTGTCTCAATAATAATAAAAAAAAAAAACCCAAAGATAAATCTGTCAAAAACAGTAATAGCTACAGGAACCTGTTAAGAGATAGACAATAAAAAAATAGAAAAGTTGAGTCAACGTAAAGTCAAAACATGTGTGGGTGGGATGGAATTAAAGTATGGAGGTTTTTTTCCCCCCCTCTTGTTTCTTCATTTATTTCTGTTCTTTTCTTGGTGATCTAAAGTAAGTTGTCAGCTTATTAAAATATCTTGTTATAGCTATAAGATGATTTTTCCAAGCCTCATGGTAAACACAATGCAAAAAGCTATAATAGGTTTGCTAAACATAAAAAACAAAAAATTGGTACATAGTACTAGAGAAAATCACCTGACTACATAGGAAGACAATAAGAAAGGTAGAAAGAAAGATGGGAGTTAATAAACAACCAGAATACAAGCAACAAAATGGCAGTAGTAAGTCCTTACTTATCAATAATACCACTGAATATAAATGGACTCAATTGTCCAATTAAAAGACAGAAAGTGTCTTAATGGATAAAGAAATAAGACCCAGCTGTATACAGTATATGAGAAACCACTTTACCTATAAGGACACATAGGCTGAAAGTGAAGGGGTGGAAAAAGATATTCCATGCAACTTGAAACCAAAAAGAGTAAGAGTAGCTGTACTTATATCAGATAAAAATACAGTCCAAATTAAAGGCTGTAAAAAGAGACAAATAAGATCACTATATAATGATAAAGGAGTCATTTTGGCAAAAGAATATAACAATTATAAATATCTATGCAACCAACACCAGAGCTTCCAAGTACATAAAGCAAACATTAATAGATCTAAAGGGAGAGACAGACTTTAATAGAATAATAATAGAAGACTTCAATACCCGACTTTCAGTATTGGATAGGTCATTTAGACAGAAAATCAACAACAACAAAAAATTAGGAATTAAACTATGTACTAGACCAAATAGATCTAATTGACATTTATAGAACATTTCACCCAACTGCTGCAGAATACATATTCTTTTCATCGGCACATAAAACATTCTCCAGAATAGACCATAGGTTAGGCTACAAAACAAGTCTCGACAAATTCAAAATAGTTGAAATCATAGTTAGTATCTTTTCTGACCACAATGCAATAAAACTAGAAACCAATAACAAAAAGAAACCTCAATAAATATGCAAATACAAGGGAATTAAACAATGTGCCCCCGATCAGCCAATGGGTCAATGAAGAAATTAAGACAGAAATTAAAATAAACAACCTAATGATGGACTTTAAGGATTTAGAAATGCAAAAACATTCCAAACCCAAAATTAGAAGAAGGAAAGAAATAATAAAGTTCAGAGAAGAAATAAATGAAATTGAGACAAAAAATAGAAGATCAATAAAGCAAAATGTTAGTTTTTTTTAATTTTATTTTATTTTTTATTTTTATTTTTATTTTTTTATTTTTTTTATTGTTTGTTATTTATAGGGGTACAGATGCTTAGGTTACGTATGTTGCCCTTGCCCCCCCTTCCCCCCAAGTCCCAGTCCCAAGCGTGTCCATCTCTCGGAAGGGTGCGCATTGCACCCTTTGTGTATGCATAAAATGTTAGTTTTTTAAAAGATAAACAAAAATCTACAAATGTTTAGCTAAACTAACTGAGAAAAAAAAAGAAGACCCAAATAGATAAAATTACAACCAAAAAAATAGACATAACAACTGAGACCACGGAAATAGAAGGAATCATTGAAGACTATTATGAGCAACTATAGCCAACAGATTTGAAAACCTAGAAGAAATGGATAAATTCCTGGACACATACAACCTATCAATATTGAGCCATTTAGAAATAGAAAACCTCAACAAACCAACAAAGAGTAATGAACTCAAAGCTCTAATAAAGTCTCCCATCAAAGAAAATCCCAGGACTTGATGGCTTCACTGCTGAATTCTACCAACCTTTTAAAAAAGAACTAATACCATGTCTACTGAAACACTTCAAGAAAATGGAAGAGGAGGAAATATTACCAATCTCATTATATGACATGAGAATTACCCTGATACCAAAACCAGACGAGGATATGACAAAAAAATAAAACTACAGGCCAGTATCACTGGTTACCATAAATACAAAAAATTCTCAAGAAAATATTAGCAAACCATTGAAAAGATCATTCACCATGAACATCTGTGATTCATCCCAGGGATGCAAGAATGGTTCAACATATGCAAATCAATAAACATGATACATCACTTTAATAGAAAGAAGAACCAAAAATGTATGATCATTTCAATAAATGCTGAAAAAAAATTCAATAAAATTCAATATCGCATTATGCTAAAAACTTTCAACAAACCGGATATAGAAGGAACATACATCAAAACAATAAAGGTCATATATGACAAACTCACAGCTAAAATTGTGCTGAACAAAGAAAAATTAAGGGCCTTTTTTCTAAGATCTGGAACAAGGCAAGGATACTCACTTTCACCACTGTTACTCAACATAATACTGGAAGTCCTTGGCCACAGCAATTAGGCAAGAGAAGGAAATAAAGGCATTCAATTTGGAAAGGAAGAAGGCAAATTAGATCTGTTTGCAAATGACATGATTTTATACTTAGAAAAACCTAAAGATTCCACCACAAAAACTGTTGGAACTGCTACAATAATTTAGTAAGTTTGCAGGATAAAAATCAACATACAAAAATCAGTAGCATTTATATACACCAACAGCAAACAATGTGAAACAGAAATTAAGAAAGCAATCCCATTTACACTAACAACAAATTATATTAAATACCTAGCAATCAATATAATCAAGGAAGTGAAAGGTCCCTACAAGGAAAACTATAAAACACTAATGAAAGAAATTCAAGAGGACATGCACAAAAAATGGAAAGGTATTCCATGCTTATTGATTGGAAGAATGAATATTGTTAAAATGACAAGCCTACCCAAAGCAATTTACACATTCAGTACATTCTCTATTAAAATACCAACAACATTCTTCAAAATAATAGAAAAATAGAAAAAAATAGAAAAATAGAAAAATCCTAAAATCGATATGAAAAAACAAAAGCTTCCAAATAGCCAAATCAATCCTTAGCAAAAAGAACAAAGGCATCACACTACCTGACTTCAAAATATACTACAAAGCTATAGTAACCAAATCAGCATAATACTAGTATAAAACAGACACATAGACCAAGGGAACAGAATAGAGAACCGAGATATAACATCATACGTTTACAGCCGGCTCATTTTCAACAAAAGTGCCAAGAACATATAATGTGGAAAGAATAGTCTTTTCAACAAATGGTGCTGGGAAAATTGGATAACAATATGCAGAAGAATATACATATTTAAATATACATATATAAAAATCAAATAAAAATGGATTAAAGACTTAAGTTTAAGACCTGAAACTGTGAAACTTCTTGAAGAAAACATTGGGGAAATGCTCCAGGACACTGTATGAGCAAAGATTTTTTGGTAAGACCTCAAAAGCACAGACAACCATAGAAAATATAGACAAATGGGATTACACAAAACTAAAAAGGTTCTGCACAGCAAAGGCAGCAATCAACAAGTAAAGAGACAACCCACAGAATAGGAGAAAATATTTTTAAACTATCCATCTGACAAGGGATTAATAACTAGACTATATAAGGAGCTCAAACCACTCAATAGCAAAAATAACCCCAAATATTTTGATTAAAACATGGGAAAAAGATCTAAATAGATGTTTCTCAAAAGAAGACATACAAGTATCCAACAGGTATATGAAAAAATGTTCAACATCATCAATCATCAGAAAAATGCAAATCAAAACTGCAATGAGGTATCATCTTACCACAGTTAAAATGGCTTTTATCAAAAAGATAAGGAATGATGGATACTGGCCAGGATGTGGAGAAAGGGAACCTTCATACACTGTGGGTAGGAATATAAAGTAGCACAGCCATTGTGGAAAATTACAGGAAGTTTCCTCAAAAAACTAAAAACAAAGCTACCATATAATCCAGCAATTCCACTGCTGGGTATATATCCAAAGGAAAGGAAATCAATATATCAAAAAATATCTGCACTCTTATGTTTGTTGCAGCACTATTCACAATAGCCAAAATATGGACTCAACCTAAGTGTCCATCAACAGATGAATGGGTAAAGTATATATACGTAATGGAATATTATTCAGCTATAAAAAAGAATGAGGTCCCATTGGTTACAACAACATGAATGGAACTGGAGGTCATTATGTTAAGTGAAATAAGACAAGGACAGAAAGACAAATATTGCATGTTCTCACTGACATGTAGGAGTTAAAAAAGTGTATTTCATGGAAATAGAGGTAGAGAGTAGATTAGTGTTTCCCAGAAGCAGGGAAGGGTAGGGAGGAAAGGGCAATGAATAGAGGTTGATAATTGGGTACAAGTGTACAGTTTGATGGAAGAAATGAGACCTAATTTTTGATAGATCAGTAGGGGAACCATAGTTTATAGTAATCTATAGTATATTTCAAAATAGTTAAAAGAGAATAATTTGGATGTTTCTGGCATAAAGTAAAAACAAATATTAAAAGTGATGGATATCCCAATTATGCTCATTTGATATTTACAAATTATATAAATGTATTAAATTATTGCATAGAGACCCCAAATATACATATCTATTATGTATCAATAAAAATAAAATCAATTCATTAAGTGAAAGGAATTCTAATTACCCAACATAACAACGAATGTCATACACACACACACACACACACACACACACACACACACACCATATAAATCTACCGATTTTAAAGAACTATTTTCTACATGTTAAATGTCAATGTGTGCATGTGTATTTACATACGGCAAATCCTAGCCATTTTCTGTAAATATTTTGTTTTCTCAGGCTTCTAAATGAAAGTACTATAAAAATAAAGAAGAAAAGTGAGGACATAGGGTAGGAAACTACAAACTGCATGCGTTTATTTCTCCTGCTTGTTTTTTCCTCTCATAAATGCGAGGCAGATATTAGAAGAGAGGGAGAAAAAAGGGTACACTTGAAAGGTTGGATTCTGCTGGTATGTACTAGAGTGAGAGACCCAAGTTGTATGACATTGTGCTTTCCAGGATATCTTTGATTGCTTAACTCTTGAATTGACATTTCAACTGCTATGAGAGCCACTGACAAAGTGCAAACCTCCAGATGCAATGCCTAGATGGGATTGCTTTGGCTTCATTCAACCTTGATATTCAGTGTTCCTATTTTCGCAGGGATACCCAGGAGGAGAGTGAGAAATTCTCAGTAAAGGTATTTCATTACCTAGTTCTGAAGGGGAAGTTTTTATGATACATAAACTCCAGCTCTTAAAGTTTGAATAAAATAACGTATAGTTAAAAGTGTGGGTTCTATAAAGCAACTTACGATGGACTTGAAAAGAATGAGAAGGAAAAGTAAAACAGAGTGCTCATCTAACAGGTACCACTCATTGTAGAGCATCTTAGGGGCCCAATAATCCTTTCTAAGTTATATATAGAATTTAAATTATACATTTTAGTCCATACAAATGATTTAGCGTGCTGGTAACATGATGAGGAATTATCTCTTTTTTATTTTTCGATCATTCAATGAGTATATATTGATCAGGTACTAAGGGTGAGGCTCTGTGCTAGATGCTAGGTGTAGAATGTCGGAGAAGGGACAGATTACTTTTCCTTCAAGGACATTATGGTTTAGTGGGGGAGACAGTTGTTAAGGAAATAAACACAAAATAAATCTATAATTATAAATTGTGATAAATATTTTGAAAGGATATACAAGGATATACAAAGGATATCAAAGGGGAAATAGTTGAGACTTAGGGGCTCAGGAAAGGCCATTTTGAGAATATGATAGTTAGGCTGAGATCTGAAAAATGAGAAGAATTTAGTTTGGGGAAACATGAAAGTGATGGAACATTCCAGAGAGAAAAATAGCAATGTGAAAATAAGAGCAATTCAAAAGTATTATCTAAACATTTTGCATTGTAGGGTATTAAGAGTTGTTTTAAATAATGTAAGTGAGTAGTTTTTTCAAGAGTTATAAAACTCTCTTTTTATTATTAAACCAACTTGGTAACTTTATGAAGTATTTTCATAAAATCCTTCAAGATTCAGAGGCTTTTTTGTTATGATGTTTTGATTGTACAATTTGTTCAATTTGGAGTTATGAGCATTTTATATTGAAATCTCTTGTAATTATGTCCTTGTCTTTAGTAGAGTGTTTTCCTAGCCACAAGTTCAACAGTTTTATGACTTTTATAGAGTTAAGTGTCCACTTATTTAAACTGATTTACAGCCCACAGTTATTCTGGTAGAATCATTCTAATTCTACAAGATAAATTGGAAAAAAAAGAAAATAGTCACTCCAGGCTGGAACAGTGCTATTCTTTGAGAAGAATCCTTTTGTTTTTTCAAAGAGTTTTCCATTAGCTTAAATTTTCTTAGAATTATTTTTTTCTAGTCTCAAGATGTTAAAACAAAGTCTGCGTTTTGATGCAGGGCGGAATAGGTGACACATTGACCTTGCACAGCACTTTGTTAACTAGTTTTCTTCAAGTGGCATTTTCTTTTGTTTGTAGGTGACAGATTTGTAGCAGACTGATAAACAGAAATCATTGTAATTGTGGCAATATTTCAAGCAATTGTTGAAGAGTATTGTCTGTTCAAGGATTTCAAACACTTTTCTAATGGTAAATTACCTTCACAATATTTGTTTTTGTTAACTGCAAAAACGAAAGCACAGAGAGTTATAGTTTAGCAAGGTCTAATTTTCTTAGTCAACACATTTTTTGGCTATCTATAATACTAAATGCTGAACGCTTTGCTGAAGCAATGAAGAATTTTAAGGGAAATAAAAGGCAAGGTTCCTGAAGTCAGTTGTTTAATTCGATGACGAAGAAATGAGAATCAAAGAAAATGACACATACATAGAAAATGTTTGTAGAACAATTATAGATGTTCCCATTGAATGTTCTCGGGTTTAGACTGGTTTAAAGGCTAGAAAAAGAGGTGTCATTGTATAATTAGAATCATTGACCTTGAGGAAGTTTTTAATGAGTGAAACAGATGATTTTGTACTGCAAAGTTGGGGTGACATTCTGAGCAAATTAAATGGCATGTCAGTGATACAGATGCCAAAGAGAGCACAGTTCATATGGGGATAAGCCTGCAGTTTTGCCAAATACAGCCAAGAGCTGAATAGTCTAAAATCAAGTAGAGTAAGAGGCCCTTTGGTAGAGGGAAGGGTTTCTGCCAACAGAAACAATTGGGGTAATTATAAGAAAAAAAGATCAAATGGCACGCAGGTAAAGTCCTTAGTATACTACGGGTAAAAAAAAATAGACTATATAAAAGGAAGGAAATCTATAGAGGAACAAACATGAGCAAGAAGTCTTTGGTGACACTTGATGAATTTGGCAGCAATGTCCGTAGAGAATCAAATCTTTAGAGAAGAATCTTAAAGTCACAGTCGTACAAGAAATCTTAGAGATCATTCAGTCCAGTCCCACTCTTAGTTGAATTATAAACGTAGAAGTGAAATACCGATTTATGTACCGCTGTATTAATTAAGAGACATTTCTAAGAAACAGAGATAGAGATATAAATATAAAAGGTTAATGTATATTTTCAACTGATTATATTTTAATAGAAGCATGTAGGGAATTTCCAGAAATTTTACTGAGACATAATTTTCTTTGCCTCCGTCCAATTGACCAAGGCCCCCTCTCTTATTTCTGTGGATAACTTGGCTGATGTTAAGAGCATTGGTCTGAAGCATAAATTCTTAGAATTTTAACAAAAAGAACTCGCATGAAAAACTATTTTTAAACTTACCATTACTGTAGTATGATCTTATTTATAATAAGTGTGAATAGATTAAATAAATAAATATGTAAAAGGAAACCCCAAAAGAACTAGAACAAAATGTACATATATTTTATCTGATATTATCATAAAGAAGGCTTCCCATGGCAAAATTTAAAGGAATAAAGAATAAAGTGAAAGCTTTATAACTCAACCTACATTAAAGTTTTAATATTGCATTTAAAATTATAAAATAAAAATATAAGTAGAGAAAATTTGCGATATTTATGATATTCAAATAGTTGTATTCATGATGTATGAAGAGTTTTTATTTTTAAATTAATGGAAGAAAGAAAATTGTTACCTCAAAAAAAGTGAGCAAATACCCTGAAGCAACAAGTCATAGAAGAAACAGATAGCCTATGAACTTATTAAAACCAAACCAAACCAAAACAAAACAATAAAAACCTCTAGCTTTCCATTCACCAAATAAATGAAAATAACAAATACATAAATAAGATTTTGTAATCTGTCAAATAGGCAAATTGAAAACAATTTTAATAACTAGTTTTAATGAGCATCAGTTGAAAGAGACGATCTCATACATTGCAATGTAAGTGTGAATTGATGTAAAGGCTTGCAGGGGGATTTTACAAAATGTTTCAAGATCTTAAAATTCCAAGACAAGATTATAGAAGCCATCCTGACTTCATCCTTGCCCTCTCTTTCTCTCAGATTACTGGTTTTGGGGAAGGGCAGTTGACAGGTTGGGAGGATACATCAAACAGCTCTATGCGCTGTGAGGAACTGAAGCCTCCTGCCAACAGCCATGTATGTGAGCCTTCATGGAAGTGGATCCTCCAGTCTCAGTCAAAGCCTCAGATGAATGTGGTTCCAGCAACCTCGTGAGAGCTCCAGAGCCAGGGCTGCCCGGGTAAGCTACTGTAAAATTCCAGACCCATACAAACTGAGATAACAAGGGTTTTTATTTTTATTTTAAGTGACTATGATTTGGTGTAATTTACTGTGTAGTAGCAGATAACTAATTGCAGGCTATAAGACAAAGTCTACATTATCAGCATAAGATTTCATATTGAAATGCTAAATAAAACATTTTAATTAACCAAAAAAATGCTCATCATCTTTGAACCAGCGATTTTATTCTAAAGAATTTGTTGGAAGAAAATAATCAGAAAGGTGCACAACGATTATTATATAAAGTGATTCCTCACTGTGGAACTTATAATGTTTACAAATCAGAACTTAAATTTTAAATAAAATAGGAATAGTAAATCAATTTTGATTAATATTATGTGTATGCATGTATATATAAAAATCCTGTACATGCATATTTATGTGTGTATGCATTCCAGTTATATAAATCTGTCTCATAGCGTGTCTACACCTATTATCTATGTTGATTTATTAAGCTTGAATCCTTATAAAACAAAACATTAGCTGGCTTTGTTTTGGTGATGAAATTGTGGATAATTTTTATCTTTTTTATACTTTACAGGAATTTCTCAAATTCCTATAGTTGACGTTATTGATTTATATAATAGGAAAACATATTTTAAGACTTGTAGTTAAGTAATAAAGTTACACGGTAATATTTTTTCTAAAATTTTTGGCTTATGTTGAATTAATAATTCACTAATCCCAATATAATCAATGAATTCATATTCAATATACATTTTTCATACTGTAGGAATTAGCTGTTTCACAAACACTGTCCCATATGCTATTTACAGTAATTGCAAATAGTAGGTGTTATTGTCCCCATTCCACAGATAGGCAGACTGTTAAGTTACTTTGCCAAAGATTACAAGGTAACAGTGATCAGGTTGGGAATTGAACCTTGGTCTTTTGATCCATAATCATTCTACTGCTTTTGTACTAACCCAGAGTTATGAAACTGCAGTATCCTTAGTCTCTCCAGAATTATTTTTCCTGTGAGTTTGATGTGGGTAAAAGCATTGCAAAGACTCTTAAAATTTGCATGAGCTATCTAGACAGAGAAATAGTTTTCATTTTAAGAACTTTGGTTTATTTTTGAACAAGGCATATTTAAACATCATAAGAACATTTAAAGCACTTTCACAGAATCGAAAGAGCCACCAATACAAACATGAGCAGAGGTTGCCTTAATAATCTGTCAGTATTAATTTCATAGCATTATTATTTCCCCATTAATGATTTTATAGTAAGTGTCCATAAAACAAAATGGCACAGGGGGCAATGTGAAATATAAAAGTAATTTTCTGCTCAAGAACCTCTTGCAGATATTTGGCATAAGAATTCAGCTAAACATCCTTTCTTTCTCCTTCTCATTAGCTGATTGCTCCCAGATCCACCAATGCTATAAGTACTTCTTTATAACAAATGTATTACTATATAATAGAATATAATGTGATATAGTACAGCATAATATAGTAGAAGGAAGGCAATGCATTGTGTAAGATAAAATGCAATGCAATACAATACAGAACAACAGCAATGCAATGCAGTATAATATCATGCAAAACAATACACTCCTAAAGGAGACTACAGAAGAGGGAGACACTGAGATTTTCATTACTTTGGGTCCATTATTTCACAGACGAGTATATTGAGTCCCAGAGAGGTTAGTGATTTATTTAGGCAAATTAATCAAGCATAACAATTCTTTAAAATCTTTAAAATTTGACAATACTGATATGAATATGCATATAATTTACTGAAACTGGAGGATATCCTAAACCATAAAATAGCTCAATGCTGAAGAATAAAATAACATCAAAGTGAGAAGTTGAACAGATGAGAAAAAAGGAAAGAACCTGGATTTGATGCCAGTACAAACCCCACTATGCAGAACCCTTGTGGTTGACCAGGGTTCTGGTTTCAGTATGGGGGCGCGTGTGGCTGCGGATGTGACTAGGGTAAGAAACAACTGCTTTAAAAAAATATATTGGGATCCCAGGTGTACACATCATGTTCTCACTATTTAATGACTCCTGTATTCTGTCCTCCCTTGGGGAAGGGAACTTTTCAGGCTTTTACAGGGCATTCTCATGGCCATGCAGAATGAGGCTGCTCTTATAGCTCACAAACTCCCCTCAGTGTTCTTGGAAAATGAGTCTATTAAAAAGAGTTTGAAAATGATGTCTGTTCATGTTTCTCAAATTTGTGCGTTAAGTATGGTATACTGAAGCCTGTATTAAAAAGTGCTATTTTGTTTTTCAGATGATGGTATCAGCAATTTAAGAGTCTGGTATTATCTTGAGATCCAAAACTCTGCTGAACCACTTGTAAACATTACTGAAATGAAATGCATTGCTCTGGTAAGAGCCCATTAAGTGCTCATAAACTCTGTCTTTGTGCAGACAGAGATTTGTTGTGCACTTAAATTGCTATTCCTAAAAAATGTCCATATTAAATGATTATATTGAGGTAAATTATTCAATCACAGCAATTTTATTTTAAAATTTATTAGTGTGGACCCTAAATGTTTATGGAAAACATCTTTTAGTTACATACTATCTTTTACTGATTGCACTGATTAACATGTTTCAAGAGTTTTCTCTGCTAGAGTAAGTTTAAATTTAGCCAAATCTTTGCCATCACTCACATTATAAAAGCTGAGTTGAGTCTTTGAGACTCTTTCAGTGTAGATTCTTCCTGGTTTCTACAGCAGCCTTTCACTTGAAAATATATTTTTGGAGGGTTGGCATAGATTTTGGGTTTTAAATTGTATTACATGAATTATTAATGTGTTACTAAATCTGTGTCCAGGATTATTTGACAAAGGCAAATATTGGTTGTCTTGATTTAAATGAAACATGAGGACAATTTAAATTGCTGTAAACATTGTTTTAATGACATTTAATTTTCTTATTGATAATATTCAATATTTTAATTGATAATAACCATATCAATATATTATTTTAATTCTCAAATATTCAGCTAAAGTACTCTCATAAGGTATTAAGTGATGAAAATAACACTGATTTAGTTCATGCAATTACTATTCCTCCTTGCATTTTTATTCTTTAATATTTTGTGAATATCTCTATGTCCTCAATGATCCGGGGCTTATTCTAATATAATATATATTTTAGGAAGAAGAATTTGATCTTACACTTTACAAATATACATGGAGTTTTCTTCACATAGAATTTTGAGAATCATCTACTTATTTGGAAATTATAAAATATTTTTCTGAAATTCCTTTCTTTAATATGTACATAAAGAAGAGGAAATGGATACTATTTCTTAGCCTTGCTAAAGCAGAATTTTGTTCCTATTGCTCCTTTTCAGAGAATCTGATATTTGAATATAGTTTCAACTCTGAATTAGTGGAACAGATTGTCATTTTTTTTTTTTTATAGGAAAGGACAGACAACTCAGGCAAGGTCTTTGGTTAAGAACGATAGAAACAAACTCTAGTTACATTAAGCTGAAAAGGATTTATTATAGGAATGTTCAGAAGCTCATAGAGTCAACCTGAAGGCTGGTTATCCCTGCAGAGAAACAGGGTTTCTTTAAATGATTCATAACTAATGTCACTCAATTGAGAAATGTAAAATTGCATAATATTCCTGGAAAAAATGTTCTTAGAGGAAACAAGTAAGATATGTCTGCTGATGAGTATTCTCTTCCATCCATGGTGCCATTGTCTAAAGATCATCCAGATGATCCCCATTCTCACAACTTTCATTGTTTTTCTATTATTTTCCATTGTGGAGCTACTCACTAAGGGTACTGCAAAAACTATTTGGTTTTCAAGTTGACAAAACTTTTCGAGACCATGTTGGATACATGAATGTACTCTGGTCACCCATCTCCAAATCACCATGACTCTACCCCTCTGCTCCACTCCACAGCCAAGGTCAGTCATTCATTGTTGCTGACAGAACCTTGAGTAGCTTTATGTATTCTGTGTCTGTGTGCTTCCTGGAGGCTGTGGCAAATCTAAATTATTCTAACTCCAAAGGGCAATTTTATTCCCCCTGCTACTGATTAGTTCAGGAATGGGCATGTGATACAACAGTGAAACATCACCATGTTTTCTCATGAATGGTGTGTGAGACCTTGATATCTGGAGCTGCTGTAGGCATCTTGAGACCACCAGAGAGTAGCCAACATACTGAGGATGGCACAACAGAAAATTGGAAAGTACCTAAATCTTTAATGCTGCCAAATCTTGACAGCATTTGATTAGTAGGCTACCTGCAATTCTGCTTCAAGTTCTTATACTCAGCTCCCAAATTCATGAAATATTTCTGATTCTTTTTGTATAGCAATTAAGTTGAGTTTTGTCAATAGAACTTGTCTTTCTTATTCTGCTATCATTTTTTGTTGTCGTGTTATGTATTCTCATCCCTATTTCCTCAATTGATTGTTTCAATGGATCAAAAAGCATCCTTTCCTGGTATTTCCAGTATTGAACACTAAGAAAGGAAATTTGTTCTTCTTTGGCCATGGATGTAAGATGTTGGCACTGTTGACCACCATACTGTCTACATTGTATAGAAAAGTGAGCTAATTTTAGAATGAATAAAGTAGGAAAAGATTAGGCAGGGAATGGGAGTAGAGAGAGAGAGACAGAGAGAACAGATATAAATGAATAAATGTGTGAGATAGTGTTCTATCAGCCTTTGGTTCTCTGATCCCAGGTATTCCTGAGGCCCAAATGCCACACCGTACTTCTCTTGGTGTAGTTATTCTATCCTTCCTTCTATTAGAGAACATCAGAGGCTCTCTCTGTCATATTTTCTGTGGCCCCAAAAGAAGCCCAGGAGAGCCTCCCCAAAGCTTCCCAAATGCCACTAGAAAAGTCACTGACAGAGCTAAGATGTGCTTTGTCTTCAGGGGGAAGTTTAAGTTGCCGATGGAATGTGCATGTTTTTGCTTTTACTACCCCCTGCTGAAATAAACTTTTAGTTTCTTCTTTATTGAGTATAATAACTGGCAAAACAAGTTTCTTCCAAACTATGGTTTATCTTAGAACATTAGAATCAATAAAGTTTCTGCACAGCAAAGGAAATAATCAACAGATAAAATAGGCAACCTATAGAATGGGAGAAAATATTTGCAAACTATACATCTGACAAAGGGCTAATATCCAGAATCTACAAAGAACTCAAATAAATCAGCAAGAAAAAAGCAAATAACCCCATCAAAAAGTGGACAAAAGACATGAACAGATTTTTCTCAAAATAGACAAATGGCCAACAAACATGAAAAAATGCTCAACGTCACTAATTATCAGGGAAATGCAAATTAAAACCACAATGAGGCTGCGCGGGGTGGCTCACACCTGTGATCCCAGCACTCTGGGAGGCCGAGGCGGGCAGATCACTCAAGGACAGGAGTTCGAGACCAGCCTGAGCAAGAGCGAGATCCCGTCTCTACCAAAAAATAGAAAGAAATTAGCCAGACAACTGAAAATATATAGAAAAAATTGGCCGGGCATGGTGGCGCATGCCTGTAGTCCCACCTACTTGGGAGGCTGAGGCAGGAAGATCACTTGAGCCCAGGAGTTTGAGGTTGCTGTGAGTTAGACTGATGCCAAGGCACTCGCCCTAGGCAACAGAGTGAGACTCTGTCTCAAAATAAATAAATAAATAAATAAATAAATAAATAATAAAATAAAACCACAATGAGATATCACTTTACACTTGTCATAATTGTCATTACTAAAAATTCAAAAAAACAATAGCTGTTGGCATGATTGCAGTGTAATGGGAAGACTTATTCACGGTTGGTAGGAATGTAAATTAGAATAACTGCTATGGAAAGCAGTATGCAGATTCCCCAAAGAACTTAAAGTAGACCTACCATTCAATCCAGCAATCCAAAAGATACCTGCACCAGAACATTTATTGCAGCACAATTCATAATTGCAAAGATATGAAACCAACCTAAGTAAGTGCCCATCAATTGATGAGTGGATAAAGAGAATGTGAGATATCTATCTATGTATCTATCTATCTATAATGGAGTACTACTAAGCCATAAAAAGGAATGAAAGAATGTCTTTTGCAACAACTTGGATGGAACTGGAGATCATTATCCTAAGTGAAGTATCTCAGGACTGGAAAAACAAACACCACATGTTCTCACTTATAAGTGGGACCCAAACAATGGGCATATATGGCCACAAAGTGGTATAATGAACATTGAAAACTAGGAAGGGGAGAGGGTGGAAGGGGAATCGGGATTAAAAATCTACCTGTTGGGGACAATGTGCACTATTCTGGTGACAGGTATATGGAAAGCCCTTACTTCAGTATGATACAATTCATCCATGTAACAAAAAACACCTGTACCCCGTAAATTTTTTGAAATAAAAATAAAAAAAAAATTTGGTTGGTTGGAAAAAAAAGCTTATGTTGGAAAACAAAAGATGAACCTTCTTTTTCTTTCATTTAGGCTGTAGCAACCCTGCCCAACACGTATTGGATTAGAAGACATTGGCTGCAATTTGAAATTTGTGTTGTTGTTTGTGTGTGTATGTCTGTGTGTGGTTTTATGGGCATATTCTGATTTACACAATGAAGGAAGGCTTGTTAAAACTCACACCCCAGTTTGGGAACTTTGGAAGGGGACTTTATGACCATTTTGAGACATCCCTATCTCCCAGAGAGAAAAATGTGTTCAGGAGATGGAAAGGAAGGCATCAGGTAGAAAAATCACAACTTTCTTTATTCCTTCTTAAGTAAGTCTTTGAGTCAGGAATGTAATAATTAGTTGAAATCAGTATCCCAGTTATGCGAAACACCATTATTCTAACACATGTTCAGAAAACATGCCAAAGTAAAAGGTGAACAATTTATGTATACTTTTTAATCACAAACTATGTCCGCCTCTGCCAACTTCTATAAATGCAGCTGACGAAGAAATAACTGTACGTGAAATTAGATTCATTCGTACGAGTCCAAACACCTGCCATGTGAAAAAAAAAGGCAAATGCCCACTAACTGTATCAAGAATTATTCCATGCTGGTTCTTTAAGTCATGTCTACTGTAGCTGAACACTGTTCTCTGTATTTACGACAAATGCTATTCAAAATTACTTACCTAAATGGTAATTAACAGAGTATTTCAATAATGCACACATACACACTCCTCTGTGTGTATGTGGCTGGATAGACAGATAGACAAACAGACAGACATGCACACATAGAGAGAGGGAATCTTAAATCTTGAACAGTTAAGCAGAAGGGTACTTCCTAGGAATTTGGCCCTGTAATTTGATATATTTCTGTTTGTCACAGCTTTTCACAGTTTTCTTTTTCCTCTCAAGGTTATGGGATACATCTGAATACAAATGAATAAACCCATAGTTCCTTCCTGTGGTTTCTGGCATTTTCACAACTCCCAGGTGTCTATTAATACATCCTCAACCCACATCTACCCCCAACCCAGCATGAGTAACCCACCTTCATTACAACTCTGCATTCTGTATATTTCAGGTCAGATGGTAGAGCACTGGAGATGGGGGCAGCTATGAGCCATTGTGCAGATGACAGTAACAGAGAAATGACAACGGTGTTTCTAATGACAGCTGCGTACCTGGTTCCTGAGTTCTGAACTACTAGCACTGACTTTTCAATTTAGGAAAATTATTGAGACAGATTATAGTTATCATCTTCTTTAAATTACATTGTACTTTTCAAAATACTCTTTGGTATAGTTTGTTTACTGACTTGTTAATATTTTGAAATTGAATAAAATTAAAATAGAAGATTTCTACAATTACATGTATTACTCGAACTAATATTAGTGTGTGTTTTCGATCTCAGAAATAATCCTTTTATAATGAACTCATGATTATCTTCTGAGAGAGGATATGGTGAAAATATGTCCCACTAGAGCATATTGAATTGTCATTGACTCAGTCAAGCTGTTTATGGGCAAAAATCATAATCTTTATTTACTCTGAACCAGTGAGAGCAGGAAGCGATAAACTTTCAGCTCAAACATTTAGTGAATGAAATTATTCCTATTAGGAGAAGATGTGAACTGGCAAACAAGTAATAAAGTTAACTCTTTGTTTTCTCCCATCCTTCACCCAATAATGTTCAAGCAAGAAGGCAACCTGAGTTAACTCCAGATTTTTAAACTCCTCCTGAGTCAGATTTCCACATAGTTTATTTATTATTTAGTTAAATGTTGTGATTATCCAAAATATCAGTTGTGTCAATAGTGAGATTTATATAAAAATACTAAAGCCTCTTATAAAATGCAAATTTTATTCTTTTAACAAACATTTATTGAGTGTTTCTGATATTCCCGGCACTTTTCCATATGTTGAGGAAATAATGATTAACAATACAAATAAGGCCTTATTTTCATGGAGCTAACATTATATCAGAGTTAGACAGAAAACAAATGACTCAAATGGGGTATTTCATGGGAAGCTTTTCTTTTGTCTTGGATTTTCGAATAAAGTCACAAACCTGAGAACCATAGATAATTCTGTCTCTATGTTATGAAAGGTGTTGTTGTGCCATTAATTTACAACTCACAAAGTATATTTCTGGAGTATATCTAGCTGATATAACACATAAACTCCAGATTTGCAACGGCTTAACACAATGAAATTTTTTAATAATTGTGCAGTCTGGTGCACGTGTTCCTAGTTGGTGGGTGGCATCCTCCATGTTGTGATTTGGGGAGCCAGGCTCCTTCCATTTTGGGAATTCTTCTTACCTTAGGGACTCAGAGGTTTCTGAGTATTTTTGAAGAAAGAGAAAATGGAGAGAGAGAGAGTATTTGTACTAGTTTCTTAATCGCCTTGGCATAGAAGTGACACATCACTTCCACTCATACAATTGGAGATAACTAGTGACACAGCTATGACTGGGTGCAAGAGGGTCTGTGAAACGCAATCTCTAGTTGGATGGCTGCTGCCCAGTGACATGTCTATACTAGGAAGAGGAAGCACAGAATTTTAGTGGAGAGAGCATGTTTCTGGCACTGCCACCCACTTCCAGCCCATATATGTGACGGTCAGAACACAAAGATGGTGGGGGTGTCTTCTTTAAGGAGAAGAAGCTGACAGTTTAATGTCCCTGGCTTCTGGTGAGTTTCTGCCAACAGGATGGACCACAGAGAGAAGAAAATGGCTAGAGAGAAAGCAAGATGCATTTCCACTGGCATGAAACAAGACCTCATGGGTCAAAGTGGATTCGATTCCATGGAAGGAGGCTGGGCATGGATTGATTTGAAAGGACATAGCTCAACATACATTCTGCTAGGGTGAGAAGACCCCACGAGAAAGAGTTTATGTGGGGTAGTGTGAGATAGAGGAAGAGAGAAGGAACCTAGTAAGTCACCTGGAGAAGATCAACCAGCACAGCACCCATTAAGTAAATGGCTTTTGTTCTTTTACCTGTCATCCTGCCTCATCCTGCAACCTGAAGGAGCCACATTAGTACCATGATCACAGGAGGAGAGGAAGTTGGAGAAGGGGGTTGAAAAGAACAGGCTATGTTTACCTTCTTCTCCACCAGCAGTCTGCCTGAGGGTGAGGATGGAGTGTCAGAGAGGGAGGTTCAGGAGAAGCCTTCAATTGCATGTGAGAGGAAAGTATTGATTGATTTTAGATTTCTGTAAATACTTCAAAATGAGACTCTTCTCGCACTGGGAACCACCCTGAGATAGCAACAGGGATGGAGAAAGGCAGATCCTTCATCGGTTTAGACAGCAGCAGTGGGAGAAAGAAACTTTTCAGATTGCACTCCACCAAGTTTAGTTCACCCAGTGTACCCATTATGGTGACCATAGATGACTGAGGTAAGTTTAGATGTTAATAATTCTATGAATAAAAATAGTCCAGAGTGATACTGAGGAGGGCTTGAAACTGGGGCAGTGCACCCAGCTAGAGACACTAGCAAGTTCACAAGCCCTCCAGACAAAATGAGCTTAGTGGGAAGGGGCCCAGCATAAAGGAGCCCGGGTGGTCCAGAGCAGAGAAGAGGCTTGGGAGGCTGGAGTTCAGACAGAAAAAGTTGGTGTGGGGGGAGTGGTGACTTGTGATCAGAGGTGTTGGCAAGGCCAGATCTTGTAGGGCCTCAAAGGGTAAGAGGGGAGTTTTTAGTCCAGGTGCAATCTAGTGAGAGGGTGTAAAGAAGGAAATGAATGACCTGATATAACTTATATTTTTAAAACATGCTTCTAGCTGTGTGTGGAGAATAAATTGTAGGGCTCATGAGGGGAAAAATTGAGATCTGTTGGAGACCTTTACAGTCATCAGGATGAACGAACATTGATCGTGGTTTGCACTAGGGTGTTAGGGTGGCAATGGAGAGAAGAGGACAGTCTCAAGATCTAAATAGATAAAATGAGCATGGGTGGGTGAAAGAGAATAACATTTTCTTCTGAGAGACATTTAAGTGATGGAGACATTAAGTCATGGAAAATTGAGGGGGAAATGGTTTTACGCAGGGAATGCTGGCGAAAAGAATCTACCTCTCAATAATGTCCCCCTATAGCACATCTCACTATTTTAGAGATAGCCTGGTAGTAGAAAATACATAAAATTAGCCAATAAACATTATTTTAGTACCTAAAGTTATTCCAATTAAAAGCAATATGGGTCTTTATCTTTTTTAAATATGAATTTCCAGGAAAAAAGAAATACAAAGTTTTAGGCATGTTCCTACTATCACATTCTTTGTTAACATATTGATCTAAAAGTCAGAAATAAAAGTATATGAAGTCTTTAGCATTGGAAAACAATATGATTAAGGCTACTAATTAGCATATGTGTGCAAACAATTTGTTATGCAAAATATGCATTTTCTTTTGGATTTCCATATTCGAGAATTGTTTTTTTGTTCTGTTCCAGTTACCTTGAATTGTTAATAGGTAAAATTTTCTTTGACATGTAAATTGAAAAAAGGCCTCTCATTTTTTCCCACCTCCAGATAAAATTGTGAAGATAAAATTGTGAATTCTTGTGATTATTATTATCAGAATTAAAATGCATGTAAATTCAAAGAAGCTATTTTCATGAAAAATGTCTTTAGGCATTAACATAATTGATGTAGATGTATTCATTTATGCTTCACATACGTATGTGAACACTCTACGAGTGTCAGTGCAAACACTCGATTGGGCATGATGTTTGTTGTACAGGACACAGTTCAAAGAAAAGTATAGGACTTCATTTTTTTTCTTTTTGCCCTCTAGAACAAGCAGCATAGTCTAATAGAAATATATGTAATTTAAAATTTTCTAGTGGCTACATTTAAAAGGTAACAAGTGAAATTAATTTCTAGAACATATTTTATTTAACCTAACATAGCCAAAATATCATTTCAACGTGTAATCAATATGAATAAAGATGAGTGAGATGTTTTACATTCCTATTTTATACTAAGTTTTCAAAATTCTTTGTGTATTTGAACTTACAGCCCATCTCAGTTCAGTCATATGTCAAGTGCTAAGAGCCACATGGCTACAGTATTGGACAGCACAGGCTTAGAACTGACAATCTTTATCAGCAATTTTAAAAAGACAAGACAGACCCTGAATGTGTGTTTCTGTTTGTTTCTTGAAGAGTCATAGCATAATGGTCTACTTTCTCTACCAATGCCCTCATGCAAAAAATCAAAGTGATTTTCCTGTGTTGCTCCAACTTCAATCTGTAACTACCATTCTTGAGGGCTGCACAAGTTGCTGGGTAATAATTTAGAGTGGGCACAATAGTTCTTTGAGAGTTTACTATTAATGCTAGTAAAGTGAGCAAATTCCTTTGGATTATCTTGAAAGATAATAATAAAAATTAATATTTTATAAATATCTTTACAGTTTAATATCCCTAAAAGGGAAGTATTACATTCAAATTAGGAAACTGCTTTTCACACAGACTGTGCAATTACTGTTACCCATGCTTTCTGTCTATAAGTTTCATGTTTTCTGTGGGTTTTTTTCATTAGAAGGAAGAAAAAAACCATAGTATAAAAACACTTTTGATTCATTTATTTGTTTATCAAATATTTATTGGGCACATAAGTGGCTATTTTAGGAATAACATAAATTTATCTGAATATAGGCTAGTGTTTTTAAGAAAAACATGTTTAGAAAGGGAAAAATAAATTCACAGAACTATTAGTAATATTATATTGGAACATTCATTTTTAAATCAAAGTATTTTGAAAAGTTACATTAACTTTCCTTTGGGTCCTACTGTGTATTTTTTTAATCCTGTAATTTTTAATTAGAAATGACTTTTCCAGTGACCTCTAAAGTCATTGTTAAACTCTCAGTGGTTAATAGGTTTTCATATAGCTTTCTTTAATTTCATAACAATAATAGGTATAATATTTTTAGTACAAAAATGACTAGGTTCTTTTTTAGAAAAAAATTCAGTCTGTCAGGTTTAATTAATTGAAGTGAATATTAAGCAAGCAGACATTTTTAAAAGAAGATTCTCATTTTAAAAACAAGAATATTATGGAATATAATTTATTCAGCCTTACAATATGCTCCTTGATTAAAATTCTCATAGCAGAATGAATAACGGATAATGAGTTATATATATAAATTGTCTTTTCAATCTCCTTTTAAAATAGTCATTTTTCTCTAAGCCTTTACCTGTTTCCCCCAAATTGCTCCCTTCTCACTATGCCTTGTCTAAAGGTACAACTATTCACCAAAGTTCACCCACTGGGTCTTAAATCACAGTAGTCCACGCTGATACCACTGTAACTATTGCTTATTAGTGGTATCTGTTGTGATTGGCAGTGCTCATGGACCGATCATTAAATATTGTGAATATGATCCTTGTTCTAACCATCCACACCTAATCAAATTATCATTTCTGGAATTCATCTGTTTCTCTCCATCTCAGCTGCCACCATCTGAATTCAAGCCAGCCAAACTGGATATTTGACGTGGGATTGCCAGCCTATTGTTTTACTGTGAATGGACAATCATGTACACATAAATACATAAATAAATACACAAAATAAAATCAGCCCATCTACTACCTAGTATCAATATCAACTTCATTTTACAAATGAAAGGTAATTTTAATCCAGAAAATAATGTCATAATCTTAGAATGGAGGATCATGCTTCGAATTACATTTAGTTAAATTAAAAACATAATACATTGTCCCCTTTTTATCTCTCTGATTTTACAGCAGACAAGCAAAACTTCTATCACGGGCCTATGCAAATTCACAGGTCAATTTTAGAACTCCATCAGTCTCTCCTTCTGCCTCCATCAGAAACTCAGTGGCTTACCCTCTCACCCTACCCGTTTACTTCTCTCCTGGGCACTTACATTTCAATAGGAAAAAATAAAAAGCCCTTAAAATTAGAAGTGTCCTCTCTGATTCCAGGCCTTTCTGATCTGGGATAATAAGGCAGGGATGGAGTAAGGTCAGAAAAGTCCTAGGTCCTATAATGTGGTCACTTTAAACAGTCATATTATTGCCGAATCTACATACATAGCAGGGTGATCTGATCTTTCTTCACATCCAAATGATGGTTGCTCTTTAGGGACTCACCTTTGAAGACTTTTTTCCAGTGATATCTGCAGTCTAATCACTCTTGGTACTGCTTTTTGAGAACTGTTCTTTGAGGAGAAAGCGTGATTACTAACAAATGTACCACATCATTTTATTTTCTCTTTTGCCACAATGAATGAAAGTAGAAGGAAGTCAATGAATGATTGTTTTTATTTACATTTCCCTAGCACCCATCCCAGTGTCTTATATATAGGGAAATCTGTGTGTGTCTTTAATAAAATAAACATGATAAAGTTTTAAACGTTACCAGTTGTATCATAATGGAAAACAATAATCCCTGCCTCACCTTTCCCTTACCATTCCCCGTAGGCCATCACATTGAAAACTTTCAATTTTTCAATACTTAGCAACTTATTTATTGTTATTCATTGATTTACCTATGATAGACATTATCTTTTGACTCCTGACTATAAAATATGAGGACTTAGCTCAGAGGCACCACATGTACTTTCTCTTCTTCCTTAATTGTGACAGTTGCACAGTTTTTGTTCATCCATTAAACAAATATTTAATTAGCACTGACTATGTATCAGGTCCAGCCCTAAGTATTGCTGACATATCACTGAGTGAGACAAAGAAAATCTTGTCCATTTCAGTGTGCACAGAGCAAACACAATAAGTAAAATATACAGTAGTTTGGAAGGTGCTATGTGCTAAGGAGAAAAATAAAACCGGTGAAGAGGTTAGTGTGGGCTAGGGGTCGAAGGAAGAGTTTTAATTTATAAGATAGTATCATCAAGGAAGATCTCTTTGAAAAAGTAAGATTTGAGCAAAAACGTGAAGCAGATGGTGGAGTGAGCTGTGGTCAATATCTGGGCGAAGAAGTGCTCAGTTAGAGAAAATGGCAAGTGCAAATTCCTGAGGCAGAGCTTGCTTGCCCTGTTGGAACAAAAACAAGGAAGGAAGTGTGGCTGAGATGAAGTGAGAAAATGGAGTAGAGGTGGGGGAATATAAATTATTATGGATCCAAGTGGAGATCTCATATAGGTAACAATAGTTCAAGACAGGTTGTATTTTAAACAGTAAAATTTGTTGAGATCAGTCAGGGTAGAAAAGAGGACCAAGAATTGAGTTTGGATCCTCCAGTGTTCAGAGATTTGGAACAACCAGAAAGAGACATAAAATAAGCAGACAGCATGTAGGAGAAAAAAAGGAGAAAATCCTGTCTTTGAAGCTAAAATTGAAAGTGCTTCTACAACATCAAATATTTCTATTTGTTTGAGTAATATGCAAACTAAAGTTGACCATCGGATGTAGCAATATGAAGATAATTTCTGGCCTTTATAATAGACATTTCTGTGGAATTATAAAAGAAAAAGTCTGGAGAGAGAGTTTCAGATAAATTGGAAGAAGAGGCATTGAGACAGGGCATTGTTCTTTAAAGGAGTTTTATACTAAAGGCAACAGAGAAATTGAACTGCAGTTGAAAGGGGAAGTTGGGATGTAAAATGATTTTTTTAAGATAGAGGAAATAATAGTGTATTTGTATTCTGATGGAAATGATTAAACAAAGGAAGGAAAGCTTGAAGCTGCAGCAGAAGAAATGCTGGTAGAACAAAATCCTTGGGTAGCTGAGAAGGAATGGGATGTACTATACAGTAGCAGTGTTAGTATTAGGTAGAAGCACTAAGTTCTTTGTTGGTTGTCTTTATGTCCTTAAACATATGTATTCCAACCTTTATTTTCTAATTTCCTAGACTTTAGCCAATGTCTTCTGCTTTCCATCTATGTAAGATAGAGAAATAAAGATATTTCCTCCTCCTCCTACCTTTCACCTCTCCTCCCAAATTCTAATTCCTAACTCTTGTCAGGTATAAATAGAGAACATTTATTTTCTAGTCTGTAACCATAAAGAAGCTTTATATACTTTCAGTATAAGATCATTTCAAATAATGTGGGAGAATGTAAAATTCCATTTTCAGGGACCAACTTATTTTATTTTCTATTTTCTTACATATCATCAAGGTTAAAAATTAGGCAGCATTTTAATCGTTTTTCTAGTTTGTACCTGTTACTTTCTAGAACTGCTGTGTCTCACAATGCGCTATCCTTGAACTGCCTTTCACTGTTAATTCCCCCACTTTTAGAGCCCCCATGATGTCTTCTTTCTTCATTTTAACTGTCATTTTACTGGACCATATTCTCAGGAAAATTCTTTAAAATATTCATGTGCAATAGACTTTTTGTGTTCTTGTGTGTCCCCAGAAACTTTACTATTTCCTCATACTTAAATGTTTGATTGGTTATAGAATTGTGAATCCAAATTTATTTTCCTCAGGACTTTGAAAGTATTGCTCTATTTTTTCCCAACATCTAATATTTAGCAATGAGAACTCTCGAGTACCATTTTCTTTGAAAAGATTTTGTTTCTGTCTTCTGTGGATGCTTTTAGGCTTTTTCTGTTTTTCTGGTAATGTGAAATAAGACAAGAATATACCTTGCATGGAAATTTTATTTTTCATTTAACCATCTGGGTGTTTGATAATACTTTTTTAATAAAAAGATTTACCTCTTTCTGTAGTTCTGACAAGCTTCTTTATATAATGTCTTTGATAATTTTCTTCTTTCCATTTTCAGTTTCTGTTTGTTTCATTTTATATTTTTCATCTTCTTGGGATTCCTATTATTTGGATCTTGGAATCCTGAATATTCCCTCTTTGTTTCTGTTTTTTCCCCTAATTTCTTGACTTTCTGCTCAATATTCTGAGATATTTCTTCATCTTTTGCTTCTAACCCATCTAATCAATTTTACGTTTCTTCACTCATATTTTTTTCATTCCCTACTTGTTCTTGTTTTATAGATGTTTATCTTTCTGAGTCTCTCAAAGGATACTAACTAAAATAATTTTTCTAAAGTGCTCTTTCCTTCCCTAAATTGTTTATCATTTATTTCTTCTGACTAAGCTGTTCAATTTGTTTTTCTTAGTTATTCTTACTCTCTCTGTCTCTCTGTTTCTCCCCCCTCTCTTTTTCCATGTATGTGAGAAACCATGGTGGCAACTTTATACTTAAGAATGAAGAAACAATTTTCTTGATAACTGGAGTGGGTTTATGCCACTGTGTTGTATTTGACTCTGAGTTTACTTAGTCCTCTCCCCTGAATAGACAAGCTAATTGGGACTTATGAGAAAAATGATCAGGCTTGTAGGCTATCCAGTCAGATTTCAGAATGAGCAGACAAGAAGTAAACAGGTAGGCAGAATTTTTCACTTAAATCCAAAGAGAGGGAGAAATTACTTTGATGACTCTTGAACAATGAGCTCATCATTTGTTAGTTAAAAGAGCAGATTCCCAGCATTTTGTATTTTATTTGTGTGTGTATGTATTTGTTTCATTTATTTGTTTTTGTTTTCTACCTGGGATGAATACTGGCTATGGAAGATTGTATTTTTCAGAAATAGTCATGACAATGTATCTCATCACACATGTTCTTCTTACAATGTAATATTAACAGTTTTCCTCACAATAGGGGGAAGGAAGTTTACATTCCCTCTCCTTAGATCTGGGTGGGCCTGTTACAAGGGCACAAGTAATGTTTTCTAATTTTGGAGAGTAAGTTACAAAAGACAATACAAGATCTTGCTGGTTGTACACCCTTCCTGATATACACCTTTGGAATCCAGTCCCCATTAGGTATGCAACAAAGTAGCTACATGGAGTATCCACATATAGGTGTACTGTTTGACAAACCCCTACTGAGACCCCATAAGAATGCTACTATAGAGTGCCAGACACATGAATGAACAAGCCTTAGGGTGATGCCAGCCTCTAGTCATTTACTCGCCACAGCCTTCAAGCAGTCTCAAATGATACCACATAGAACAGAACCGCCTGTCTTCCATGAGCCCTGGCCAAATTGCAGTTCTGTGAGCAAAACTTAGCCACTAAGTTTGGGATGTTTATTGCCCATTAACAGATAACTGGGCATTGTGTTGCCTATTCTACATTAGTGGATGGGAGAGGATGATAGAGGCAAATAGAAAATGCTACGCAATGGTAAACTCTGTTTCCTTCCATCTTTCTACTACCACCCTTTCTGTTCCTGCCACTATGAGCTGAAATCCTCACTAGACTGTGCAAGAAAAATTGGCTTGCCTTCCCCTGGAGTGCCTTCCGTGCATTGTTATAGTCTCTGTTCTTTTATCCAAAAGCATTCATTCACTTTCATTATGCCTTTCAGAATTTTTGAAATCTCATATGTTTTTGTGGTTTTTTCTTTTTGTTTTATTCACTGATATTTGTCCCCATTTTGGATTCCTTTACTGTATTTTTCATTAGAGATTTTTTCTGATTTGCATTTCTTTTATTAAAGGAGTTGAATATATTTTATAAGATTAATGATGATCCGTGCTTCAAAATATTTTGTTTAATGCTTTCAATTATGAAAGGAAACAATAATCTTGAACTAAATATACTTTTGGGAGTTAAAAAATTCTACACCGAATAACAAGTAAACTTTACAAAAGTAACAAGCTTCCTTTTTAAAAAAATATTTTATTGTGGTAGGAACTCTTAATATGAAATCTACCCTCTAAACAAATTTTAAGTGACTAATAAAGTATTATTAACTATGGATAAATGTTGTACAGTAGATCTCTATAATTTATTCATCTTGCATAACTGAAACTTTATGCCTGTTGATTAGCAACTTCCTATTTCCTCCTTCCTCCAACCCCTGGCTACCAATATTCTGCTCTCTGATTCTATGATTTTGCTTATTTCAAATATCTCTTATAACTAGAATCATACAGTGTTCATTCTTCTGTGACTAACTTATTTCATTTAGCATAATTCATCAAGGTTCATCCATGTTATCACATACTGCAGAAAATTCTTCTTTTTTAAGTCTGAATAATATTCTATTGTATTTATATACCTCACCAAAGTTTTGAAAAGAGACAGAAATAAGCACTTCTGTTCAGTCTACATTGTAAAGCAGATGCTCTAATGGTATGGTGAATTAATTTATAGTCATATCTTGTATAAATTGGACTTTTATCAGTGATTCCCTTAGTATCAAGCCTCGATTTTTATAAATGGTGTGAAAGAAGAAAACTAGAACTTTATGAGGCTCTGTCCAATAGAACTTTCTAGAATGATGGAACTGTTCCATCCATGCTGTTCAATACAATAGTCACTACCCACATATGTCTATCCAGCACTTAAAATGTGGATAGTGCACAGCGAGCTGAGTTTTTAATTTTAGTTAATTCGACTTAAATAGTGACATGTGTCTAGTGGCTACTGTATTGGGTAGCTTAGCTTTAAAGCATACTTGCCCCTGAACCTAAGGATGAATAATATTTTTCAATGATTTGACAGCAGTTGGAAAACTACAATTTAAAAAATTTTCTTCTAAAAAAAGTGACTTTTGAGTGGAAGTTTTCATAAGTATTTAATAGTTGTAATTTTAGTCTCTCTAAAGGGCTTTTAGTCTCTCACACATGCTTTCTTTTTCTAGTCCTTTTATTTGTTCTAGTAGTAATTAATTCTCTTAGATAAAATACAGCCTCCTTAAAACATACAGTTGTGATGGCATATAACATGAGTTTCAATAAAAAAGAATATTTTTCTTATTATGTAGAATGCTCTTATTGTTAACTAATTAATTAATCAATTTAAAGTTACTTCTTTGCCTTTGACAATGTCAGAATTCCTTACTTCCTATTTCAAAGGCTCTCTTGGCTTTGGATTATTTTGTAGACATGTCATCTATTAAGTTCCCTAAGCCACTCCTGAAATATAAAGGAAGAGAATTTGAAACAGTAATCAGAAAAATGAAAAAGTATTTTAAAGAAGCAAAAAAAAATATGAGTAAATGGACAATGTAAAAAATATGAAACATTTCTTAAAATGGAGGTACAATCATGTATATAAATTTTTAGACCAAGTATTTATATACTTTTCAATATCCACATGTTAAGAATGGATTTTCTTTGGGGTTGATGGATTTTAATATATTTATATTACTTTTTAAAAATATGTTATATACTTAAAACAAATTTAAATATTATAGAGATATATCAAGGAGAAAAAAAATCACCCCAAATCCTATTCTCAAAAGATATCTCATTTAGATTTTGAAGACCCTTTACACAAATATCCTATGCTATCTTTTTATTATCTCAAAATATTAAGGGGGTACAAATATTTTTGTTGCATAGATACATTTTATAATGCTTAAGTCAGGGCTATTAGTCTGCCCATCACCCGAATAGTGTTCATTGTACCTGATAGGTGAGTTTCCCCCCTTCCCCTTCTCCCTTCCTACCCCCTTCCCACTTCTTGATTTCCAATGCCCTTTACACCTCTTTGTGCCCATATGTGCTGATGGATTAGCTCCCAATTATGAGAGAGTACACGTTGTGTTTATTTTTACATTCTTGAGATATTTCACTTAGGATAATGATCTGCAGTTTCATCCAAGTTGCTGTAAAAGGCATTATTTCATTCCTTCTTATGATTGCTAAATACTCCATGGTATATAAATACCACATTTTCTTAATCCACTCATGAATTTTTGGGCACTTAGGTTGATTGCACATCTTTGAGATTGCGAATTGCACTGTGATAAACATTTGAGTATAGGTGCCTTTTTGATAAAATGACTTCTTTTCCGTTGGGTAGATATCCAGTAGTAAGAGTGCTGGGTCAAATGGTAAGTCTACATTTATTTCTTTGAGAAATCTCCGTACTGTTGTCCATAGAGGTTGTACTAATTTACAGTCCCACGAGCAGTGTGTAAGCATTCCTTTCTCTCTGCATCTATACTAACATCTATTGTTTTTTGACTGTTTAATAATGGCCAAGAGGTAAGTTAATATCTCATTGTGGTTTTAATTTCCATTTCCCTGATAATTAGTGATGTCGAACATTTCTTTACGTCTGTTGGCCATTTGTCTATCTTCGTTTGAAAAACTTCTGTTCATGTCGTTTGCATAATTTTAATGGTTTTTTTTTTTCTTGGTGATTTGCTTGAGTTATTTGTAGATTCCGAATATTAGCCCTTTATCAGTTGTATAGTTTGTGAACATTTTCTCCCCTTCTAAGGTTGTCTATTTACTCTGTTGATTATTTCCTTTGATGTGCAGAAGCTTTGTAATTTAATTAAGTCCCATTTATTCATTTTTGTCGTTGCCGTATTTACTTTTAGGGTCTTAGTCACAATTACTTTGCCTAGGAGGATGTCTAGAAGAGTTTTTCCTACAATTTCTTCTAGAATTTTTATGGCTTTATGCCTTACATTTAAGTCTTTTATCCATCTCAAATTAATTTTTGATTATGGTAAGAGAGAGAAGTCCTGTTTCATTCTTCTGTGTATGTATAGCCAAAGTAATCTGAAGCAAAAAGAACAAATCTGGAGGCATCACATTACCAGGCTTCAAATTACACTACAAGGATATAGTAACCAAAACAGCATGGTACTGGTACAAAAGTAGAGACATAGACTAATGGAACAGAAAGGAGAACCCAGATATAAAACCATCTACCCTGCAACCAACTGATCTTCAACAAAGCAGACAAAATACCCTGGGAAAAGGAAGCCCTATGCTATCTGTACAAGAGTGAAATTGTTTTCTGGGTGTAAAATATGGTGTTGGGGTTCATAAGTCAAACTTCCTGTTTCACTGAAACTAAACATAAATCAAAATTGAGTTTTTTCATCCTCCATATTTCATCTAATAGAGTTTTATGTGGTTTTCTTTTTTCTTTTTTTTTTTTTTACTTTTATTTTATTTCAGCATATTATGGGGGTACAGATGTTTAGGTTATGTATGTTGCCCTTATCCCCCCTCCCCCCCGAGTCCGAGCCTCAAGCATGTCCATCTCTCCGATGGTGCGCATTGCACTCTGTGTATGCATATACCCGTCCCCTCCTCCCCCTCCCCCTTCCCCCTGCCCAACATTCAATAGATGTTATTCTTATATGTACACTTATGTGTTGATCAGTTAATACCAATTTGATGGTGAGTACATGTGGTGCTTGTTTTTCCATTCTTGGGATACTTCACTTAGTAGAATGCGTTCCAGCTCTATCCAGGAGTATACAAGAGGTGCTATATCACCATTGTTTCTTAAAGGGGAATAGCACTCTATGGTATACATATACCACATTTTATTAATCCACTCATGTATTGATGGACACTTGGGTTGTTTCCACATCTTTGCAATTGTGAATTGTGCTGCTATAAACATTCGGGTGCAGGTGCCTTTCTCATAGAATATCATTTGATCTTTCGGATAGATGCCCAGTAATGGGATTGCTGGATCAAATGGTGCTTCTAATTATATCTCTTTAAGGTATCTCCATATTGCTTTCCACAGAGGTTGCACTAGTTTGCAGTCCCACCAGCAGTGTATGAGTGTTCCTATCTCTCCGCATCCACGCCAACTATGTGGTTTTCACTTTAGAATTTTGTCTTAATTTTTTTCTACATAAATATATGACCGCTCATTTTGAATAACAACAATATTATATGTGAAAATGTTTCTCTTGAGTGAAGTATAGCTGATATTTGACAAAATTTAATGCTTATATAAACTCCACAGAGTTTTATGAAATATTAATTATTTCCTAGAATATAAAAAATGTGATTTCAAAATTTACATTTATTTATTTTTAACTTATTCATTATTTATCAATCTTTAGCAACTATGCACAGGGCATTTTACCTGGCATGGCACATAGTAAATAAAATTAATAATGTATCCCTTTTTTACATTTTGGCAGGAAAGAAAGATTTGAAGTTGGAAAATATAATATCCTTTGGTGACAAATATGATATAAAAGAATATAATTCATTTAGGCCTTGCTTATATGATTGACATACCATTACCGTTGCTGAAAAATCAGCTGCACGTTGACATCACCTGGTTACATGTGTATATGTAAAAGATTGTAAAAATGTCTACTATACATTTCCACTAAATATTCCTTAAGAATAAAAAAATGTAGTGAATCACTTGAATATATACAACAAAATATCAGTATTTCCTCAAAGTTTTAATGATGTGCTTTAATTAATAAAGCTACCCAAGTTTGCTCTTTTTTTCAAAGCTTTAGTGAAATGTCTTGAGTGCTTTGAGTCTAAACATTTATCGTGAAGCATCAATAGAAATGAACTTTTCAAAATTAATTTTTGTTTCCTGTCTCAAATTATGAGAAAATACACTAAAAAAGACACTTTATGAAAGATTTCTATAATGTTCATTTTTGTATTTCAACTGGGATTGAAATGGCAATGTGGCAGGTATAAAATGAAACCCACTGAAGGAAATGGACTTTCTTCACCTTAGAATCTACTCAGTATTTGTCTTCCATGAAGGTTTAAAGGTCATGTTGAATTTGTTACTGGTTAAAAATTGGATCGTAGGTTTTATATGTTATTAATTTCCTCTCCACAACAACACTGATTCACAAAATGCAGAGTATCCACTAAATGCAAACAAGGGTATACCCTCTGAATAATGAAAAAATAAATTGAATTTATTTAAAGATATCAATTGGCTCACAGACCTGGAAGGAGCAATGATCCAAACTCAGAGACACACAATCAGAATCAATGACCAGCCACGTTCCATGAGAGTTTGAGGGGAAAATGCCACTGCTGCAGTATGTTTTGCCAATAGCACAGCTCTCACAGACCTCACAATTCACAGAGACAACATTGAGGGCTACTCCACCACCGCTGGCCTCTAAAAGCCATTCTACTTCAGTTGCTTTATGATCTAGAAAGAGTGACACACTGCACTTGTCCACAACCTCACATTGTTGACTTCTAAACTAAAATATTTTCTAATTTTTTTATTTTTAACTATTACAGATACATAATAGCTTTATATATTTATAGGGTACATGTGATGTTTTGATATAAGCATACAATGTGAATTAATCAAATCAAGGTAATTGGGGTATCCATCACCTCCAGCATTTATCATTTCTTTGTGTTAGGAACATTCCAATTCTACTCTTTTAATTATTTTGAAATATACAATAAATTATTATTATCTACAGTTTCCCTGTTGTGCCACTGAACACTAGATATTATTGTTTCTACCTAACTGTGCTTTTGTACGCATTAACCAATACTTCTTTATCCCCCCTCCCTATTACCTTTTCCAGCTTCTGGAAATTCTTGTCTTATTCCAAATCTTAAGAGGAAACATTTAATCTTGCACTATTTATAAATAATTCTTATTTATTATTTATTTAGTCACATTCTGTCACCCAGGCTGGAGTGCAGTGGCTCGATCATAGCTCATTGCAGCCTCAAACTCCTGGGTTCAAGTTATTCTTCTGCCTCAGCCTCCCAAGTAGCTGGGACTACAGGCCCACATCACCATGTCTGGCTAGTTTTTAAATTTGTTTTTTAATAGATGGGATCTCACTGGCTGGTCTCAAACTTCTGGGCTCAAGCATTTCTCCAGCCTCAGCCTCCTGAGTTGATGGGATTATAGGTGCGAGCCATTGCACCCAGCATATTATTTCTCTCTCCATTTCTACTTAACAATTTTCATTTGAGAAATAACCTCATAATTTAACAAATTGTCAAAAGTGTAATTTCCTTGACCTGTCCCCAAATTTTATAAAATTTCCATCAATGATTCTTCTAAGTCTAACATCCGAACCATTTTGAATTTCATTTATATTTACTATTTTTATCTCTTAATAGTAGAAAATAACTTTCCTGATAATATTTATATATTTTGTTCATCTAGTCAGTTTTTGTTGAATAATATCTAATTGGAAATTCAGAATCCATTATCTTCATCTGAAAAGTATTGATTCTTGCTCTAGCAAACAAACCAATTATTGGCTGATCATTATGAACTTGTGTTCAAATGGTTTTATTAACATATTTTGCTAATGTGCATAATAGGAATGCTAAAGGTATTTATCAGGCTGCTCTAACTTCTGGGGACATACCTTCCAAACTCATTCTCCCCTAAAAACATTATCACAACTTGTATTATAATACAAAGACAACTATTAAATGATTGCAAAAATATGCTCAACTGATTTTTTGACAAAGTTGCAAAATCAGTTTAGTGGAGAAAGATAGTCTTTTCAAAAAATGATGCTGGAGTAATTGGAAATACGTAGAAAAAAACAAAACCCAAAAACTCTACCTGTATCTTACAATGTATAAAAAACCCCTCAAAATAGATCACAGACTTAAAGGTAATGCATAAAACTATTAAAACAAAATCTTTAGAAAAAGTAGGAGAAAATCTTCAGGATCTAGGCAAAGAGTACTTAGACCTCACACTGAAATCATGACCTATAAAAGGAAAATTGGATAAATTGGTTCTTATTAATATCGAAAAGTTTTGCTGTGAATAATACCCTGTTGAGAGGATGAAAAGACTGGGAGAAAATAATTATAGCCACATATCTGAAAAAGCCTTAGTATCAAGAATATACAAAGAACCCTCAAAACTCAACAGTCAGCAAAATAAAACGAAACAAAACAAAACAAAACAAAATCAGGCAATCCAATTAGAAAATAGTCAAAACCCTGAAAAAAATATTTCATTGATTGGAATATAAAAGTGGCAAATATAAGTACACGAAAATATATTTAACACATTAGTCATAAGGGGAAAGTATAACCATAATGAGATATAATTATGCAACTATATGAATGACTAAAGTTAAAAACAGAAAAAAGAAATAATGACAACACCACTTGTCAGTGATGATGTGAAGAAACCGGATCAATCATACATTGATAGTACAGAATGCAAAATATTATAATCCCTCTGGAAAACAGTTTGGCAGTTTCTTATGAAAATAAAAATGCAGTTACCATAGGACCTAGAAATTGTACTCTTGGGCATTTGTCCCAGGAAATGAAATGTATGCAAATACCTATACATGAATGCTCATAGCAGCTTTATTGTAGTAGCTGAAAGCTGAAAAGAATCTAGATGTCCTTCACAGGTGAATGGTTAAAACCAACTGTGGTATATCCATACCATGTTATACTACTCAGAAATAAAAATAATGAATTATTAATATGTGTAAAAAGCTAATCGCAACTAGTTACAGGCTATATAATTCTGTTTATATAACATTTTTTGAAAGACAAAATGTTAGAAAAGAACTGATTAGTGCTTGCTAGGGCTTGGTGAGCGTAGGGAAGGAATAATGTGGGTATAATTATAGAAGGGCAACATCACACACACACACACACACACAAACACACACACACACACACCACTCATATACACACACGTACCCTTAACTGCACGTAAACAGACCTCATCCTGTGATTGGGTCAAAAGTAACATTATGTTTTTTTATTATGGGTATATAATAGTTGTATATCCTTATAGAGTACATGTGACGTTTTGACACAGGCATACAATGTGAATTAATCAAATCAGGGTAATTGGACAAATGGTACATTTTAGGAGAAGGGAGACAATATTTAATGCCTCAGGCATTTAACATTTCTTTGTGTTGAGAACATTTCAATTCTAGTCTTTTAGTTATTTTAAAGTATACCCTAATTTATCGTTGAATATAGTCACTTTGTTAGCATTATTTTTTAAGAAAAAGAATAGAATAAAAGATAATAGAAAGTATTAAAGAACATCACATGCTGTAAAAGTAGAAATTGTTTTGCAAAACTTTTGTTTCAGTGGCATGTATATATGAACTGGATCATGATGTAAGATGGTCTGTGTTCAAAACATTTTAAAAGTCAATGGTCTAGGCCGGGCGCGGTGGCTCACGCCTGTAATCCTAGCACTCTGGGAGGCCGAGGTGGGCGGATCGTCCTGAGCTCAGGAGTTCGTGACCAGCCTGAGCAAGAGCGAGACCCCGTCTCTACCAAAAATAGAAAGAAATTAATTGGACAGCTAAAAATATATATAGAAAAAATTAGCCAGGCATGGTGGCGCATGCCTGTAGTCCCAGCTACTCGGGAGGCTGAGACAGTAGGATTGTTCGAGCCCGGGAGTTTGAGGTTGCTGTGAGCTAGGCTGACGCCACGGCACTCGCCCCAGGCCAGAGTGAGACTCTGTCTCAAAAAAAAAAAAAAAAAAAAAAAAAGTCAATGGTCTAGATACTAGCATTTTTACTTCTGTGAAGAAACTGTAGTACTCTCTTGAACTAAAATTGATCTTAGCCAGGCACAGCGGTCCACTCCTATAATCCCACCTGAGAGAGGCTGAGGGAGAAAGATAGCTTGAGCACAGGATTTAGAGGCCAGCCTGGGCAACACAGTGAGACACTATCTCTAAAAAAAAAAGAAAAGAAAGGAAACCTTGATTTTCTCAGTAAAATATCTGAATTGTAGAACAGAACAAATATCTAGGTCACAATGTCTCATTTCAATTTTCTGTATTAAGCCCTGGTCAAAGTTTTTAGGCTAACACACGATCGATGGTATTTGTTATCCTGGCATATTCCTTTGCTTTAGTTGCTGATTTCTTTGACTATTGGAAACTCCTTTGGAGGTCTAGTGATATATCAAACTTTATAAAATATGCCAGGTTGCCTAGGAAACTAGTCATTGTTCAGTATTTTACATTTTGTATTTTTATTTTTCCTTCTTTATAATTATAAGCATTGGATATTTAACCGCAGAACTTTAAAAGTCTATTTACTTTAAGAATTTATACTTCTAATATCTCCCGAAACTATTGTAAATAGCTATTTCTCATTGTTTTGCAATTAAAACTTATTTATAGTAAATTATATCTGCTCCAATTTAATTGTAAACTTGTGTACATTCTTGACTTCCATCTTCCCTCACCATATGCTGTTCTTTGTCCTAAATGTGGTCTCCCTTCTCCTAAAATGTACCATTTGGCTGCTTATTTATTTGCCTGGGTAATCAAGCACATGTTCTAGAATCTGGGTCCTCTGAAACAGCCACGGACAAAATGGCAATGGCCATTTCGAAGATACGTTTTGTGATTGCCTCTCTCCCCACTATCTTATTATCAAAGTTATATGGTCATTCCTGTAATGTGATTTGATAAATGTCAAAATATCTCCTTGTTCTAAATTATATTCATTACCAATTCTGATTCATGCCTGAAATGGCCACTCTTCTTCATTTTTTAAGGTATTATGTACAACTGGGGCTTGTTAAAATAATTCCTGTTTACTAGTAGTCTACTTACTCAAATGAGTCCTAAATTTCATTTTATACTCCTTTTGTTCACTTCACTTTTGTGAAAAAATCTTTTCTGAGAACAGACGTAGGATCAAATGAAAATGATTACAACAGAAGGACTGAACTTTTCAATTCCCCTGATGAAAATTAATTTCTACTTAAATTCTCCAGTAATGACATAGTAATTTGCATTTGGAGAACAAAAAAGAATTTAAATTATAGATGCTGACAGGTTCTTTTTAGGATTTTATTTATTTGTGAAAAATCACATACATATATGTATATGTGTATGTATACACACAAGCAATTCAATTACTTTATTAAAATAATCAGTTTATTTTACTAAAATTAATAAACTAGTTTCTAAATTAATTTCTAAATTATCACTATTTCAAAGAACACAAGTGGCTCAGGTATGATTCATAAATTGCATTTAATTTTGTACTCCATGAAAATGCCTTTTGCTAGTTTATAAGCTCTTTCAGTAATAATTCATGTCAGTTTCCCTAGCACTGATCTGTTGTGTAATCAGAACAAAGTATTGCCATCTAAATGCATGAATAAATGAACTTAATTTGTGAAATTTAAGGGGTAAAACTATTTTTGCAATTTGAAGCAAGAAAATAAATATATAACTTATTATAATGGACACTCTTTTAACAAATTGTCACTAGATATGTAGCTTGGTCTTATGTATTAGTTTCCTAGGGCTGCTATAACAAATTATCATAAACTGTGTAGCTTAAAATAACAGAAATGTATTGCCTCACAGTTCTGAAGGCTAAAAGCCTGAAATCAAAGTGCTAGGAAGGCCCCACTACCTTCAAAGGCTCTGTAGGGTGGGAGAATTTTATTCTTTCCTCTTCCAGTTTTGTTAGCACCAGTCATTCCTTGGCTTGTGTTTCCATCACTCCAATCTCTGTCTCTATGGTCACATTGCCTCTACTTCTTTATGTGTCTTCTTTTCTGTCTATCGTCTCAAATAGCCCTTTGCCGTTCTCTTATAAGGGCACTTGTCATAGGATTAAAGGCCCACCAGGATAATCCAGGATGATCTCCTTATCCGAAGATCCTTAACTTAGTTACATCTACAAGTACTCTTCTTCCAAATAAGGTAAAATTTACAGGTCGTAAGAATTTGATGTAAGCATATAATTTGAGGGGCCACCTTTCAAGTCACTGTATCTCCCCAGTATGATTGTATAAACTTTGCAAGCAGGAACCAAATCTTATGTTTTCTTTACCAGCATGAATTAAAAAATGTAATCTTGGCTAATACTTGTTGACTGGCTGCTCTGTTATCTTCATTACATTAAGTGTTTTACACATATAAATATATAAATTTCTCACAGCAACCATAAGACGTAGGAATGCATCTTCCCATTTTGTAGATGATGAACTGTAACTGGTAGATCTTAATTTACTTGTTCAAATTTACACAGATAAAAGATGAAAGAGGTGGGATACCAATGCAGTTATGTTTTCCAGCTCTCTCCACTGGAGCTGAGTACATGTTGATTATAAAGGGAACTATCCAGAGCTGAATGCCACTTGATAACATTCACATAAAAATATAAAAGCATTCAGTTCAACAAACCAAATTTTAATTTAGTTACATTCCTTGTAAGTTCAAACAATACATTTCAATTACTTAAGTTTTACAGGCCCTTATTTAACCAGTGTCAATTTTAGGTGCACTATTGTTTGGAGTAAAAAATGATAAAGTGATTTCCCCACCATAAAATGAAAAAGGTTGAAAAGATACACCACAATGAGCACTTAATGTGTCATAGTGCAGTTATCAACAGTGTGCTTTAAACCATATACTTTTAGCAATTTTGCACATTTTTATGTCAAAATTGTTATGAAAACTAATGTAACTACAAAGTTTTATGCATGCATCTCTCCCAGTTTTAGTTTTCAGCTTAATATAGGTTTAGAATTGAGATACTTACTGAGATTAACTATTGAAATAACACAACCAACCATAATGCCAGAAATGCAATGTGACCTTAGAAAATAGTTTCTTTTCATGCCAGAAAAAAATAATAGTGTATTAGAATGGTCAGCTAAAAAAGATGAATCAACAGTACACATTATGTTAATCCAGTCAGGAATATAACACGCTTTGAAATAAGGCTTCAGTCCCTCTGAAAACCAGTATAGTATGTATTTCTTATATGCTTAATCCCACAGTCAATCATTTCACGGCTCTACTGGAAATTCTAGGGTATTTTCCAGGACTCATCTTCCATAATTGACCCTGAACTCCATTTTCATGTCCCCACTAGACTTGTGCGTTTGTTGAAATTTCCACTCAACTTTAGCCTTCCAGCTGCTGTTTTTGGATACATTAAAAACCTGAAAAAAAAGTGGCCTAAAATGGTTCTCACACTTCCTTAGTCACACGTCTTGAAGAAAGGTGAATCAAGGATTTTTCTTCATGTATTAATCAATCAGACAATCAGTCTTCTATGAATAGGTAACTTTTCACTAAAGACTTGGAGAAAAAAAAAAAAAAAGACTTGGAGAAATGAGGAAAATGGTCATGTGGGGAAGATCATTCCAGACAGAATGTTCTAAGAAAACCTAGAACAAAGGCCTTTAGATTTATAGCATAGGATCATATGACATGTTTAAAGGAAACAATATAATGAATGACACAAAGGTTATTGGCCTGAGCAACTAGAACAACAACAACAACAACAAATGACATTAACTGAGAAGACTATCAGAGAGCTGGTTCGAGGGTAGATATCAATAGCTCAGTTTCAGATGTGTAAAATGGAGGTGCATATTACACATCTGAATGATGAATAGAAAGTTAGATAAAGAGGAAATATTGAGGTTGAAGTTACACATTTAGTTGTTCTCAGCTTGACATTGAGTATAAACAGGGAAGAGTTTAGTAAGTAGTCAGAGACAAGCTTAGTTATCATCCGTAATTTGGCCTATGGAGTATTATTAATGAATCTCAGGATGATAGGTAGTAATCACATAATAAATAATCAATAAATTAAATTAATTGATTTCAGCTACCCGAGAAACTGTATGAATTTCATTGTAAGTATATTCTTCCCAGTTGTTCACAGTATTTTCTCATGGCCAGCATTCTGCACAATATTTTTTTTAAATGTGTTTATTTTTAATTTTGAAAGACTTTAGCACTCACAAGAAGTTGAAAAAGAGTATAGAGTTCTCATGTACCCTTCACCCCAAAATTGGTTTTCAAAGTGTTATTACTTGGTTGACATTAAAATTATCTTTTTTGACTGATATATAATACTATTTTAATTTTCTCTTGTTCTATGTTTTTAACAAGTTTGAAACAGTCTTGGTGAAAATAAATATTTTAACATGACTATTGAGAATTATGGAACCCAAAGAGGAAGCAGTAACACTTTAAAATATTTTAAATATGTTTTCCCTAAATATTATAGTATATACATTACAATCCTCAATATATACATTTATAATCTATAATCTTCATCTGTAATTATTGGTGGAACTGGCAACTAAGTGAAAGGTAGATTCTATCCAATTCAATTCAACACCTTTCTCTGGATGAACAATGAGCCAAGTAACTCTCCAGTTTATGTTTTGTCCTTGATCTATTGGCAATCATATACTACATACAGCTTTCTTTGCTCTCTGCACCTGTGCACATTTAAATTGTTCTTATATACAATATTGACACAAGGCAAGTATGGCAACTTATAGACTTTAATTATTCAAATACCGTCAAGTTAAATTAATATTTAGTGATAAAATTGATTTTAATCCCCAGAAAATGTATACTGCTTTTTCCATATGCTATTATTGAATGTTTTGAAATGTGGCTCATTTTATTTCACAATTGCAATACATGATGACAAAACATCAATTGTAATTTCTTTTTGTTTTACAAAACTACTGTTTTATTTATAATGCAACATGGATAGGATTTTTTCAAGTTATAATCATGAGTGTTTTAAGTACACATTTTGGACCAAATGTATTTTATTTGATTTTGTATTGAGACTCTGTAGCTCAAGCTGGAACTCCTCTTGAACTTCAGACTCAGGGCTCCATCTGCACAGTAGACATTGAATTAAATGTGCCACATACTCATTATCTCCCAGCAAAACTTCCTCCTGTGCAATTCATCTCATTTAGCTTCCTCATCATGCGATCAGCCGTCCAAGCTGTAGCTTTCAAACTTTTTTGACTGTGACACACATTAAAAAAACTATTTTATTTTGCAACCTATGACACACACACACACACACACACACACACACACACACACACACACACTTGAAATGGGACCATCGTGAATAATACTTACTCATACCATATCTGATAAACTCTAATATTATCTACCCCATTCATTTTTTTCTCTTCATCTTTCTGGGTTTTTTTAGGAAAAATTAACATAATATAAAATTAACCATTTTAATGTATACAACTCTGTGGCATTTAATACATTCATAATGGTGTGCAACCACATCACTACTCTAAAACATTTTTATCACTTTGAGAAACCCTGTATCCATTAAACAGTCATGATAACTTGTCCCCTCCCCATAGACCCTGGAAAACACTAATTTGCTTTCTGTCTCAATTTATCTATTATAGATATTACATAATAGTGCAATCGTACAAATGTGACTTTTTTTCTGGCTTCCATTGCAAAATTTCATACCTACTGTTATTTACTGAATTAATTTGGCAATTCATCAATGGGCCATTCACCTGCCCTATGGGTCCATATACAGGACCTCCTTCCCCTTGTCTCTCACCCTTCCAAATACAGACTTTCACCAATTTCCAACTCTCCTCCCCTCCCAATACCTCTGGAAGCTCTTGCCTCCTCTATTCCTACTGCCACTCACTTAGCTCAGGCCCTTCTTATCTCTTGCCTGGATTATCACACCACACTAATTATAACCAGTGTCTGTGCCTCCACTCCCTTCTCACTGCAGTTCATTTTTCAACCAGCTGCTAGCAATATTTTTCTGGAATAAATACATTTGAGAATGTCATACTTTTACTTAAGACATAAATAAACATAGCCATTCCAGGCCACTTGATTGCCTTCCAAAACAAATAAGAGTGTCTTAGCATGATATGTGAAGCCCTTCTTATTCTGCCCCTCAACCTGTTGCCCAATCTAATTCCAACCACCACTGGTAGATCAGATAGCGTGTCTTATTTATCTTTTACACCCTTGTGGGGAGTAAATTTGCTATAAAATGAGCCTCCATCAGTATGGATTTACAATTATAGATTTCCCTGCACATTAAAACCACTTCAGATATTAATGAAATGATACTGAGGGGTAAGGATCTTAGTTTTTACTGTGATTAGCAAGAGCAACTATGAATGACTCTTTCATTATGGCTGTATGTGGATCTACTTTGAAAGAACCTTAAGTGTTTTGATTGTTGCTAATTTTTCTTTTGTTATATATATTTTTCAATTTCTTCATAAGATCTAGCACCAAGAAATCTGGTGGTAAAAGGAGTCAGAGCATTAATGGCAAGAATACTTAAGAAAATAGGTATTTCTCAGAAGAATGTTGGCCTGAAAATCTTGTGCTTTGACTCCTTAGGGTTTTAATACCCAAGAGTCTGTCAAAAAGTTAGAGAATTTAAAAAAAAGTTTTAAATAGTTTTCAGCTTTATTAAGGTACAATTGACAAATAAAAATTATATATATTCAAGGTGTGCAACATGTGTGCAATTCACATACCTTGTGAATTGATTACCACAATCAAGCTAATTAACTTATCCATCACCTCACCTAGTTACGTTTTTTTGTGTGGTAAGAACATTTAAGATATACTCTCTTAGCAAATTTCAAGTATACATTACAATGTTTTTAACTATAGTCATCTTGCTATATATAACTGAAACTTTTTACCCCTTGACCACCATCTCCTCATTTCCCCTTCCCCCAGGCTTGGCAACCACATTGTACTCTCTGCTTACATGAGTTTAACATCTTTAGATTCCACATATAAGCGGAATCATATAGTATTGGTATTTCTGTGTCTGCTTGGGTTCACCCATGTTGTCTCAATCACTTTTCTCTTTCCCCCAGGTTATTTTAATAAAATACAAGACCCCCAAATTTAACATGATTATCTATTTTTCCAAAGCATATGATAAGAAATATTTGCAGTGAATGCTCAAAGCCACATATTTCAGGGTGAACTTCAAAATGATAATTGCAATAGTTTATTTTCATCAGGGGCTCTCACAGTAAGTCATGAAGTCCTATGAAGTAGATGTATTTTTTAAATAAAGACTTTTACCATTTTCCATTTAATGATTTTAAGAAATCTATAATCTAATTTATTCATATCTTCCTAATAAGTGCCTCTTATCAATCATAGGTTGCCAACTATTAATATCATGATGTGAAAGTTGTTCTCAACTATTATAATATGAAAAATTGGAAATGACTAGATGTTACATTACTAAAATTGGCATACTAATTTGCATATTTAAAACATTGTATGAAAATGTACACACATGCTGGTGTCTCAGCACTATGCTTTCCTAAATTTTATGGAGAATGGTATTTAGGATATAGTTTTTTTATAACCGAAATTCCTCATTAGTGAGGAGTGTTGCCATATCCTTTATATCATTACTTTTAGAGAAGAATCTAGACTGTGGTTCAAGGAAAAACAAATACAATATATGGCAGATGGCACCTTATATTAGATAATTATAAATATGGGCTTTGTTATAGCATTTCCAATCATGGTTTTCTAGTCCATTTATTCTTTTGTACATTAATCAAACATTTGTGAGTACCTAATATATGCGGTATACTCCAGCGTTAGAAAATAACTCTAAAATTATAGATGAGAAAAATGCTATTATATTTTACAGGACAAATAGAACCACATGAACATTAATAGTAATGGTAATATGTGTATGTATATACATATACACATATATTGTGTATGTACACATATACTTATAGCTATATTTAACTTTACTCTTGGCTTTTTTTATATATTATTTATGTTTACATAAATAGTTTAAAATACTGAAAATTACCCATAAATACTTTAATAAGTAAGCATAGAGTATTTATCAAAGCAAATATAAAAATTGCTTCCTTCCAACTTTTTATTATGAAAATCTTCTGAGACATACAAAAGCTGAAGGAATACTAGAAAGAACAATTTTATATGTTTCTCCTAGGTTCATAAATTACTAAAGATTTTTCACAATTGTCTATCTCTTTCTTCACTCTCTTACATTTTTTACTGTCCATTATGAAAGTATGTTTAAGCATTATGCCTTTTCCACACTAAATACTTCATATTATATTTCTTAAGAGCATATTAATTTCCTGTAGCGTCTACTATCCAGTCTGAATTCAAGTTCACTCAATTGTTATAAGAAGTATATACTAACTGAAAACCTCTGAAACACTGAGGTAACAGAGGGAAAGCCAGCCAGAGCTTAAAAATATGTTCTGTAGATAAACCATGCACATAATTAAGGAGGTGACCCTACTATAAATATAAAATTATTTTTATTTGCATTTTATATGCATTTTATGCTATATTTTGCAAAGACTGGTGCTGCTTAATTGTAATTTTATTTTTTTCAAATGCTATCTGACAAAATACATTAGACAAAAATTGACTTGTTTTTCAGACATGTATTACTCATTCTGTAAATTTTTTTTGGCAGATTGCTTAATGTTTTTATTTGTTAATTTTTATTTTTATTTCAAAATATTAAGGAGGTATAAATGTCTTAGGTTTCATGGATCGCTTTTGTAATGCTTGAGTCCTGGCTATAGGCTATAGGTGAGTCCCATAACCCAAATAGTGTTCACTTCATTCTGTAAATTATGATATTAAATATTATATTATGTCCATTCCTGGCATTTGGATTACAGAAGATACTCTAGCTCTCATTATGTTCTATTGGAGTTGTTAACTTCTTTAACAATTTGTAACATGGTAATTCAATCTAGTATTATACAGACTACACTTATTCTAGCTGATCCCGGTCATACCCTGAGTGGGTACGTGCTAAGAGGATAAGGAAAGCTTTATTGCACAGTAAAAAAATTTTCTTATCTATGCTTAGAATCAATTCATTTCATTTGATTTCACCAAGTCTACAACTCAGGTTCCTGGTGCTTTGACATGTACCACGAGATAGATAGTACGCTGCAGGCTTTAAAACAAAAGATATATTTCTAGCATTGGAAATTTTCACTCAGCTTAAAAAATTAATCCTGACTTCCTTTATTTATCCAATAAGTAACTCAGTATGGTCAGTGTCTGGGAGAAAACTGTGCTGTAAACACCCTAAACACTGTTTACCGTGTGCTGCCTGACCAACAGTCACAGAACAGACATGATAATGGACAATGTGTGCAAGGCAAAACATTAATCACACAAACATCAACACTGCCTATACCCAGTACACAAAGATGTAAACTCAAACAAAAGTATTGTTTTTTTTTCTTTTGGTTTGCCTCTTTTCATATTTGCACAGCTGACCATACCTCCTCACCGCCAAAGAGGTGTTTGTTCAGTTTCAGCCTTTTGCACTCAGGAAGACTGCTTATAAAGCTTCAATCAACTTCTACCATGATACAGTATGATGGTGTAGTCTTGGACTTATTGAAATGAATTAAATATCAAAATCAATAAGTATTTGAATCTTTAGATCACTTTAATCAAGCAGAATTGGCATCACAATTTAAAACATAGACATTTTAACATAAATATCAAATTTCTGGCATTTATGTTAATTTTTTAACTTGGGTTAACTTTTCAACTCAACTTTTCATGAACTTAAATACAAAAATATAGGAAGTGTGATCTTGCAAATATTGTGTTGCCTTTACACACACTCAATTTCATCTGTGCAGTATGCCAAATAATACTAACTTTAAAAAAAGATAGTTAATTTTTTTCAGCATCTCCAAATATGCCACACATCAGCTTAAGAATTATCTCAATGCATTCTCACCACAATCCTATTAGCGAAAGTATTGTTATGAACCCCATTTTATGGATCAGGAAACCGAGACACAGAGAAATTAAGATCAGGCAGCTAGTAAGAGGTTGAGCTGAGAACTGAACCCAGGATGTCTGGCTTCAGCTTGTCTTCATGTCTACTTTCACAACTACCTACAGTTTGCCAAGTGACTATAACTCTCTTATTGCCAGTGAAAATTTTAGATATTATTATGCTGTTATTGTTATTCCTTTTTACTTCTTCAAGTCTTAAAGGAGAACATTAAGGATCTCTGAAAACTCTGCGGCAGTGAAATAAAATGTAATACAAGGGTCCTGAATTCAGTGCAAGGTCTGTGGGTGACGTCATCTTTTTCAAAATTGAGTAATTTACTTTTAGAAAATGTGTTTTGAGACTATCAGATAAGTTATACATGACCTAAACCAAACATTTTCAAAAAATCCTTGATTCTCCAAAAAATTAAAGGAAAAAAGTAATCTTCATACAGAAGGGAAAATATAGACAAAATTATTTTTTTATACCAGTAATTTTGTCAACAGAGACAACTTTTAAGTGATTGCTTCACAGCAGGGTTAGAGTCCTTTTATCTTAATTCTTGCTGAAAATTTAGTTGCTTGCATTTATGGCGTAAATTTTATCTATTAAAGCATAGTCTGGCAGGTTAGCATGGTGATTATTAGTTCTGAAGCCTGATAGCTTTGGAAAATCCTAGCCTAGAAGTTGAAAGTGAAGTTCTTTACCAAACTCAAAAGAAATCAAAGCAAATAAGCAGCTCAAATCTTTTGTGGAACAGTTGAGCACTGGTCCTTGATTTCATTCTGAGCATTTTCTTACAAGTTGTAACAAATCTCTAAGGATTTATCTGTGGCCTAGACGTGAATCAATAATTCATCTTTTCAGTTACTGGTTCCGGATCCCTTCAACCTTTTCATTATATTACCCTAACCTTTGTAATTTTTCCTGCCCTTTTCATCCTTGAATTATTTGGATCTTGCTCTTTTATTTAATTTTTCTGGGTGTCATCGTTTGCAGGTAAAAAAACAAAAACAAAAACCAGTTCATTGCAAAGTATTAATTGAATTAGCTTTTGAAAATACAGTATATACCATGTATGTGCAGACATCTAAGATTTTTTTTTAAATAAAATTTTAGGTTTTTCTTTTAGATCTAAGAGTTTTGAACAACTTTTAACCACTAGGGAAAAAAACTCATATAGATTTTTTTTTTCTTCCCTTGATTTCACTGATTAAATGTAACGGAAATGACACACACAACCGAGTAGCTGACTAATCTATAATCAACTAACGACAATGCTTAAAGGATACTCTTTAACTATTTCTGATTATGCCTCTTCTCTGAACCGAGGGAAATGGCTAAAGATTATTATCCACTTCATTTCTTTCTAGTTTGGATCCACGTAAAGAGCTCTGCATTGCAAAAATCTTTAGGCTAGAGTTATTTTGTACAGATTTTGAATCTTGATATTAATTTGGTTATGACATCACAATTTCAAATATCATGTACTCATTATGCTGCTGGAGTCTCTAAATGAGATTGCATTACTGCATAACAGAATAAAAGGAGCAGTACTAAGCAGTGAATTTGGGAATTGGGGGCTCTGTGGTCTCAAACATGACATTTTGAGACTTTCATTCTTAGTTTTCAGTTTTTCCATTTTTAATTTTCAAAGACTTGCCATTGTTTATTTTGTTCTTACTTGATTGTTTGACTCTGCACCCAAAGGTCAGAATGACAAAAATGAAGGAAGAAGATATAAAATCTGAGTGTTTTTTTATAACACAGCATGAGTCTATGATCCTTGAAGCCTGTCTATGGAAAACTGTTGATTTCCAGCAAGCTCTGACACCCTGGAGCTTGTTTACATGTGCAAGCCAGATTTACTCTTTTTACCTCCAACTTGTTTTATCTTTCAGAAACATTGAAATTGGATTTTTAAAGAGTTCACTGCCTCTCCTTTGAAAGAAATCTGCAATTTAGATGGGATAAAAATGGTTCTTGTTTTTTTAAAAATGCACATGCTCACTGGGTTACTTTTTAATTTCCCTCTCTGTGCCCAACTGGATAATTTTAGCAATGGCTGGGGCATCTGTTGGATATTAGTTCCTACTGCTTATAGTGTTCAATAATAGCAGCATGGGTTTTAGCATAGAAGCGGAGAAAAGCTCCAGCATTCCAGGACACTTGGGGAAAT
>RJWJ010000266.1:159437-250903 GCA_004363605.1 Indri indri
CTTTTCTCTTGTCATGGACAAGTTCTAATGGCTTGACTATGTTCTCCTGCTGGCCAGACTTTATCTTGGCTTGAAGATTTCCATGACGTTGACTACAACTCCATTGGAACCACAGAACAGGCATTTCCTAGCCTTGTAGGTGTCAACTAGATGGGCTCTTTGACACACCCTGCTTCCCTATGAAAATCTTCAATCTACACCATCAGCTATTTTATGTGATCTCAAGATGGCAATAAGGAATTCATGGATAAATCCCACACAGTTGTCACAGGAGACCCCGTGTTGCTACTTTTAATTCCTTCCACCTGACTTGATTTTTCACACCTCTACTTTTATTCAATGAAAGTGCCACGTGTGTGTTCACAAGATGCTCACTTTGACGTACTCCCCACCCAGATTGCCAAACTTAATGTAGCACAAAATTGCCTCTGAGGTCTGGTTTCCCCAATAATTTATTTTGGTTCGTCAATCTAATCATTCCCACTCCCCCTCTGAAATTCAACACAAGGATTGGGGACAAAGAAAAGCACCAACTCTGTTATCTTCTTTCTTTCCCTATCACCCTATCAAATATGAAAAGGATCTTCCTTCTCTTTCCTCTGATCAGATCTCTATCTTTGTTATAACCCTCTCTTTCTTTCTTTTGTGGACTCTGTTTGTTTTTTTCCCTAGGCACTATCTACATATCTTCTTATCTTCTCGCATTCAAATTCCTTGATGACTAAGCCTCATATTTTAGCCTGAATTGTTGAAGAGAAACAGGGAAATATGACTGAAAAGAATAAAATGTTTAACATATATGCCGAAGGTACTAATTACAAAATGTACTAAATAATACCTTCTCATTTAAATATTTGTAAATGTCTTAACATTACTTTATGATAGGACTATGTTTTCTCTTGCTGTCATTCAACAGAAGATGTGAATTTTTCTGCACACATTACAGAATCATCTGCAGGATTCACAGAATCCTTGCTAGTGGCAGGTTAATAGCAACACTCAGGATATAGCACCAAGAGGGAGATTGCTGGGAATGAGTGATCTCACATCTTTTCAAATACTGTATTCTCTCTCTCTCTCTCTCCCTCCATATAAATAGACATGTATATACGTGTGGTATATATATATATATATATATACACATACACATGAATAAATACATATATGTTCACTATTTATCCAAGAAGACAGAATTTTTAAAATTGAAAATTCATTATCAAACTTTTAGATTACTTATTTCTCTAACATCTTTTCTCCTCCTGATCAGTTCTCCATCTCTGTTATAACCTTCTCCTTCTTTCTTTGGTGGAGTCTGTTTTTTGTTTTTTTTCCCTTGGCTATTTCCATTTTTATCACCTCTCCCAGAAATACTGCTCTTTGAAATTTAAATAATCTTTTACACTTTAATTTTATTGTTTGTCTCTGAGTTCATGGTCTGGTCATCCAGCAGACCAGAAGGACTGCTCTGTCCCGTTTGCTATACAAATGCCTAATAAATAAACCCTACCTCAAAGATCTCACAACATAGTGAGGAAGACAAACATTATCCACAATAAGCATGACAAATATTATATTAATAATAAATGTGTGTATAAACAGCCATGCTGTGCCAATAAGAGAAGTAATCATTCCAGGCTTAGCAAGTGCAGAGAAGATCTGGAAAGAGATATCATTTGAGGTAGTACCAGAGGAGAAAAGGACGAATAAAAGTATAGTGGATGGAAAAAGTGAGGAAGACCACTGAAGGCAGAAGAAGAGCATGAGTAGGTATATATCCTCCTCCATTACACAAAGAATTGCATTCAGTGAATTTCCCTGTGTTACAAGGTCATCTGCCCACATCAAATGACCCAGAAATATTCTATGGAATTCTTTATGATGTGTTAATGAGGGTGTTATCAAAGGCTTTCTTGTTACATTGCACAGTCTTTTTAGGGAAACTTTGGGAGAAAATTCTTGAAGTTTTAGCATCAGAAAAAACAGTTGACTCTTTTGAGCAATTAGATGGTATTTAGCTATGGAGCTTTATGGTGTCACTCTTCATTTTTCATCCATATACTTGTTACCAGAAAACACATTTTGGCTTATCCAGAGCAAGTGAGTGATATGACCATGCTATGTGTAATCCCTGACTGCAGGCGATGTCCATAATCTTGTTTTGACTTTCTAAAAAATTATTCTAATCCATCTTTTTATGTGCTTTTTATCATTGTGATGCCTTTAAAAGTTTTTGTAACAGACGAGGGTGTAAATAAATGCACATATGAGTGAATAAGCACAATAGTTTGTAATATCTCAAAGTGTTTGATTGCTACAGACTTATCCTGCCAATAGCATAAAAAATAAGATTGGATTATAGCTCTGAACTTCTTTTGGACTTCTTCTGTCTTACCTGGATTAGGAACAGAAGACATCAGGCAAGGAGATGTACAAATTATAACAGCAGGAACATAACAGTCCCTTGAAAAAACTTTCAGTTGAGCATTATACAAGAAAAGGTGTAGAAACTATTAGGTTTCAGGAGTCCAAACATATCTCAGTGGTTGTCGGTTACAAAAGGTGAGTGGGATGGACTGGCTGGAGATATCAAGGATGTGTCAACAAGCCCCAACTACATACTTTTTTTCTTGATTATCAGTTTGGGAAATTTCACTCATGCTGAGTGTGGCACTGAAGCGTGACAAGAAAATGCTCATAGACAGAGGTTCTTGTTCTTGAGTGATAAGGTGGTATGATAATTGAATTGCATGATCCCCATGTTATCTTAAGTTATTCAGGTATGTTCTCAGTGAGAAAGGATAGATGAATCAAGTTATTAGTTTGTGCTTATTTGAAGATCTGAATGTAGAATAGGTAGACAACACAGAACTTTATTTAAATTTCAAAATATTAAGGGGGTACAAATGTTTTTGGTTACATGGATCACTTTTGTAATGCTTGAGTAATGGCTATAAGTGTACCCATCACACAAATAATGTTCATTGTACCCATTAGGTAGGTTTTCACCCATTCCTTTCTCCCACCTCCCCCAGCTTGATTTCCGCTGAGTTTTACTTCCCTCTGTGCACACATGTGTGCATGATTTAGTTACAATTTAGTAGCAGGTACGTGTGGTGCTTGCTTTTCCTTTCTTTAGATACTTCACTTAGGATAATAGTCTCTAGTTCCATCCAAATTGTTGCAAAAGGCATTGCTTCATCCTTTATTATGGCTGAGTAGTACTCCATGGTATACATACACCATATTTTAGTAATCCACTCATGAATTGATGAGCACCGAGGTGGATTCTACATCTTTGCTATTGTGAATTGTGCTGTGATACATGTTTGAGTGCAGCTGTCTTTTCGATAAAATGACTTCTTTTCCTTTGTGGAGATATCCAGTAGTGGGATTGGTAGATTCAATGGTAGGTCTGCTTTTAGTTATTTGAGGAATCTCCATACTGTTTTCCATAGAGGTTGTACTAATTTGCAGTCCCACCAACAGTGTATAAGAGTTCCTTTCTCTCTAAATCCGTGCCAGCATTTATTGTTTTTGGACTTTTTAATAATAATCATTCTCACTTGGGTAAGGTGATATCTCATTGTAGTTTTAATTTGCACTGCCCTGATGATTAGTGATAGTGAGCATTTTTTCTTATGTTTCCTGGCCATTGGTTAATCTTCTTTTGAAAAGATTTTGTTTATGTTTTTTTGCCCACTTTTTAATGGGGCTGTTTATTTTTCTCTTGCTGATTTCTTTGAGTTCTTTGTAGATTCTGGATATTAGCCCTTTATCAGACATACAGTTTGTAGATTCTGGATATTAGCACTTTATCAGACATATAGTTTGCAAATATTTTCTTCCATCTTTAAGTTGTTTATTCATTCTGTTGATTATTTCCTTATCTGTGCAGAACTGTTTTAATTTAATCAAGTACCATTTATTTATTTTTATGGTTGCTGTAATTGCCATTGGGGTCCTAGTCATAAATTCTTTGCCTAGGCCTATATCCAGAAGAATTTTTCCTACATTTTCTTCTAGAATTCTTATGGTTTCATGCCTTACATTTACATCTTTTATCCATCTTGAATTAATTTTTGTGAAAGGTGAGAAGACAGCATAGAACATTTTTTTACAATAAATGTACAATTATATATATATATATAGAGACAGAGTCTCACTCTGTCGCCCGGGCCAGAGTGCCATGGCATCAGCCTGGCTCACAGCAACCTCAAACTCCTGGGCTGAAGCAATCCTCTTGCTTCAGCCTCCTGAGTAGGTGGGTCTACCGGCGCATACCACCACGCCCAGCTAATTTTTTTCATTTTAGTAGAGACAGGGGGTCTCACTATTGCTCAAGATGGTCTCAACTCTTGACCACAAGGGATCCTCCCGCCTCGGCCTCCCAGAGTGCTAGGGTTACAGGTGTGAGCCACTGCGCCTGGCCATGTACAATAATTTTTGACAATCTAGTTAGCTACACATGTTCAAAATGTATTACTCATAATTACATTATTTATGTTAATCATTGATGTGTTTTATTAGCCTCAGCAATTAACAAATTACACATTGAGTCACCTTTGTAATATGTCAGCATTCGGCTATGCTGTCAAAGCTATTTTCTTAAATTCTAACTGCCAGCCTGATTTTAACCGATGAAATGTACAGGGTGTCACTCAGAATAGCAAGATATTTCTTTTAAACTAGCTAATATTTCCATTATAATTTTATCATTTTATGTGTCTCTGTAATTGTCTTACTGAATTCTTTATTGTATCCCTCTTTATGAAGTTAGCTGTATGCATGAAAATAATTTTTTTAAAGATGAATGGCAGTTATTTTGTCATGTTTTGTGCATAGATATGGCATACCAACCATGTTAAGTCACAGTGACATAAGATTTTAGGGCCCATAAGAAATAATCTGGCACTGAAAAAGTCACTATTTGAATATCAATTGAAAGTGTAAAATGTCAATATTTTTCCTGCAATAAGTTCTGTACAACTTCATAATTCCAGTGGCATTGGTAACTATAGCTTTGTCATGGTATCTGCTGAATTATTTTTAAAAATTTGAGTGACCCACAAGAGAAAAAACAGATAACTAGACATCATTAAATATAAAAGCCTATATGCCTCAAAAGAGATTATTAATTAAATAAAAATGTCACCCACATAATGAGAAAAATTTGTATACATCATATAGTAAGTAAAGTTTTAATATTTAGAATATGCATAGATGTGCTTGTGAATGCCTAACGAAAAATACAAGACAAGTTGAGTGGCCTGTAGTATCAACCAAAGTGATTCACAAAGGCTAAAATACATAGATGTTCCAAGGTGTACCAGGTAAAATAAACCTTAAGAAATCAAGGATTTGGTATGTTATATCAAATAAATTATCATTTGAGCCCCAAAAACATTATATACATGGGAAAGAACAATACTTTTTAATGATAAAAGTCACAAACACAATGTATACATAATAGTTACAAATAATTCCACCAAAAACACACCAATGACAGGAGATGCAATAGGAAACTAATAAATAGAAACACATTAATAGTAAGATACATTAATACTTCAATAATGTTATGGTAGGTGAAACACAAAATTAATAGATAGATCATATGACTATAAAGCAAACTTTGATTTCTAATAATAAAGAATAACAACTTAAGTCACATAGAATATTCACATTACTAGTTTTGCAGCATTTGAAGACTTTATTTTTTTTAATTTTTTTTATTTCAGCATATTATGGGGGTACAAACATTTAGGTTTGTACCCCCATAATATGCTCCACCCGAGTCAGAGCTTTGAGAATGTCTGTCCCCCAGACGGTGCACACCACACCCATTAGGTGTGTATATACCCATTCCCTCATTCCCCTCCCACCTGCCCGACGCCTGATGAATATTATTACTATATGTGCACTTAAGTGTTGATCAGTTAAAACCAATTTGATGGTGAGTACATGTGGTGCTTGTTTTTCCATTCTTGTGATACTTCACTTAGTAGAATGGGCTCCAGCTCTATCCAGGATAATACAAGAGGTGTTAGATCATCATTTTTTTTTTTTTGTGGCTGAGTAGAACTCCATGGTATACATATACCACATTTTATTAATCCACTCATGTATTGATGGGCACTTGGGTTGTTTCCCCATCATTGCAATTGTGAAATGTGCTTCTATCAACATTCTAGTGCAGTTGCCTTTTTTATAGAATGTCTTTTGTTCCTTTGGGTAGATGCCCAGCAATGGGATTGCTGAATCAAATGGTAGTTCTACCTGTAGCTCTTTAAGGTATCTCTATATTGCTTTCCACAGAGGTTGTACTAGTTCGCAGTTCCACCAGCAGTGTATGAGTGTTCCTACCTCTCCGCATCCACGCCAACACACTTAAAATAATATTCTGATATGTCACTACAATAGTTATGGTTTATATTAAATTAAAAAAACAGTAGCTGTCTTTCATTAAATTGAGTGTTGTAATGTTGTAATTATGTTGGTTTTAGCATATTAGCCTTTAGTACATGGACAAGGGCTCTAACATGTATTATACAAATGAGCCAAAGATGGCTCATGTATACTGGCTCTGTGTTGTTTACTTCTTCATAGAAGTCCAGGACCATTATCTCAAAAGTCCACTAGCACCAGACTTAAATTTTCGTATATCTGATTGTTTTAGAAATAGTCCAGATAAGCAGATTTTTAGTCATTTAGATCTTTCCTGCTTTGCATACTCCTACAAAATTGAACTCAATATCTGCTGTACATAGATAAGATAAATCCTATAGCTATAAAACACTCCAAGCCACTGCTGCCCTTTGGAGTTCTCTGACCCAGATACTCCCCAACATGCTGCTAAGCAACATCACCTGGACATGTAAGTCCCTTCTCTAATTTCCCTCTCCCTGGGACTTCCCTTACCTTTTTCACTTCTAGATGGTCACTCTGCACTGTTGCCTCTGGAAGATCTCGTGCTGTGAGATACTTCCCTTTGAATGCAACCTATCAAAGTGCTGCATAAGTCAGTCTCATTGTGTGCTACTGTCACTTTGTGATCATATTGTTTTCCTTGATCAGCTCTGACATCCCTCAAACTTACTACATCATGTAAATAAATGTAATTAAAAATATAGATTGGGCTAGGCACAGTGACTCACACCTGTAATTCTAGCACTCTGGGAGGCCGAGGTGAGTGGATTGTTTGCACTCAGGAGTTCGAGACCAACCTGAGCAAGAGCGAGACTCTGTCTCTACTAAAAAAAAATAGAAAGAAATTATCTGGACAACTAAAAATATATAGAAAAAATTAGCCAGGCATGGTGGTGCATGCCTGTAGTCCCAGCTACTTGGGAGGCTGAGGCAGGAGGATCCCTTGAGCCTAGGAGTTTGAGGTTGCTGTGAGCTAGGCTGATGCCACGGCACTCACTCTAGCGTGGGCAACAGAGTGAGACTCTGTCTCAAAAAATATATATATATAGATAGATAGATAGATTGCTCTTGACCTGACATGATGTAAAGCTATTCTTAGTCAGAAATAAGCTGCATAACAAACTACCCTAAAACTCTGTGACTCAGAGCAATAAGACTTTACACTTGAAATTTAGCTAACCTAGATTGGATTTGCCCCAAGCTATAAATTGGGTTCAGGTCTTTTCTGTACCTTTGTTCTCTTTGGATTAGTGAGACAGATGGAGTATTTTCTTCTCGTGGTGATGGGTAAAATGCAAGATGGGTAAGAATAAACATGTAATGCTTCTTAAGGTCTACCTTAATACTGACACTTTGATACACCTGCTCATATTCATTTAGACAAAGCAAATCATATGTCCCAAACCCAACATCCACGAAGTGGGAAAACAGATTCTGCTTCTAATGGGAAAAATCACAAAATCACACATGGAAACAGCATGGATACAGGGAGAGATGAAGAGCTAGGAACAGCATTGTATGCTACCTCTCCCCTGAAAAAATTAAACTGGTTTAACATTATGTGTGGAGACTGAAAAAGAAAGAAAGCAAAAAAAAAAACCTCTAGAGATTTGTTGATTTGGTTCTTATGAAGCTTCATTTTGTAGAATAAGCACATTTTCTGGTAAATGATGAGAAAAGTGGTCCAAGAATGCAGTTCTGAGAGCCCAGTAAGACCACCTGCACAGCTATATGGTTATTTTTCACTACAGAGATTCTGCAAATGTTTACATGTACAAGAGTATGTTACACAGATGATGATTTCTTCCATTCAAGACAACTGGATGTGCCTTAGAAATATAAGGAGATGATGTAAATTCTAGAGATCCATGTCCATGATGGCCATGACAATCAGTGAATCAACATTTGATTAAATAAGTAAACATTAAAGAAACTGGGGTTTTGTTATATCTAATGTGTACAATTTTGTATTGGGATAAGAGGTAGGGTTGCCTGATTTATCAAATAAAAATACAGGATGCCCAGTTAAGTTTGAATTTCAGATAAACAACAAATACATTTTTAGTATAAGTATTGTATGTGCAATATTTACCATGGTATTTACCTTTTAATGCTTAGATAATTCCTAGCATGTTATATAACATAGAAAAGCATAAAATCTAGCTATGATTAATATTTGTGTAATATATTCATCCCAAGCTCAATAACTGCACAGATATTAACAAGTGATTCAAGATAAAGATGGACTGCATGAGATACAATAATCACATAATTTAATCAGTAAATAATACATGATCTTTTTGGATAGCTGGCTAATCTCAACAATTGTAGGATAATTTACATAAGATATGCACCATTCTATGCTGGGAAACATCTCCCAGGTAAACATCAATCCACTATAATCAGGTGAAAATATATTTAAGATGTTTCTCTGGTATCCTACTGGATGTTATAATGCAGGGTGTTTTTTTCCCCCTTAACATTGGTTAACGAATTTTACATGGCTCTATTTCTCAGAAACCAAAAATAATGAAATTGATTGAATAGTTGTAAAGTGTATCCAATAATATATACTTCTGGAAAGAGGAGTACAGAGAAGGAAAGAAGTAGATTTTATTAAATCTAGACAATGCAGTGAAAGGAATTGGCTGTTCTGAAAATTTATTTTGAGAAATCGTTGGGCATGGATGAAATTTCCTGTTTCTCTTAGATTCTTATAGATTTGGGGGATTACTATAAATTTCTGTGTATGCTATGCTCACTCCGATTGGCAACTTGCAATGATCAAAACATATCTAACATAAATGTTTATTCAACTCTGGAGGTATTTTAGAAAAATATTCAGAGGGCCTTTTGGAGCAAAGTTTTTATAAACTAATTCCACTGTGTAAAATGAAATGCACTGGGCATTGCTTCTCCATGTCCCATAAGTGTGATTAATTAATTATAACTATGCTACATTGTGTGCATTATTACTTTAATTGCTGGTAAATATTATGATCATAATTATACCTACGTCAACATGAACTCATCACAGTAATTTGGTTTACCTTGATCAAACCTCTGGAAGTTGATATCTCTAAAATTAATACATTATGCTTCTTAGTAGGCATGCCTATATTCCTGGTGTTATTCAGTTTTATTCTTCACAAAATATGATAACTGAATCAGAATCCACCTGTACTTTAAATATCTGAATCAAATCACCAATATTGCATTTAACTTTGTGTTCAGAAAAAAAACGGTAATCTCTTAATTATAGCTGTATTAGCAGAAAAATATTCAAAATGGCTACTTTATATGCATCAATTACTGCTTCACTCATTTATGTAACTTTTAGGTATATAATCCATAGCAATATTTTACATTTAATGTAGCACTCAACCTAATATTTAATGTAATAATTACATATATGTGTGTATATATATATCAACATATTTCAAATATAAAATATTTTTAAAATGTGCATATAATGGTAATAAGCAGAAAATTAATGCTTGGTAAATATTTGATGGCTGCATGTTCAACTCCGTGTACAAACATATACATGAAAATGGAAATATTGACTTAAGCAGGAGTAAAGCTCCGGAATAAGGTAAGTCCCGACATTAACAAAGAACAAATTAGTGGGTGTGAAATCCACTTATAAGGGTTATGTAAGCAAGGATACCAACCAACTAGTCCAAACATCTAATGGATATATGACTTTAAATTCTTAACATTTGCCTGGAAATTAGTCACTTTCAACATCCTTGAAAGATTTTCTAATTGAAAATGTTTACTATTTTTTATTTAAATCATTTTAATTGAGTTCTTTAACTAAATGGAAGCCTTCACGTTGTAATGAAGGTCATTTAATTTCATGTCCATTTTGGAAAATCTAGAGATAAATGTCTGAAAGAAAGCTGACTTATTTCAAGTATTTTCATTTAGTCAACTGATATGTATTAATCATGTAGTCTATGGAAGGCAGTTTTATATGTTAGACCTAGAGCAGGCAATAAAATTAAGTCTTTTCCCTTATTAGTGTATCCTTGGAGGGAGAAAAATATTTGGAAAGAAGGAAAAGGAAAATTTATATTTTCATCCTCCCCAAGAACTGCCAACTTACAGAGTGGGTCAGAATTTGGAAAATTGGGGAAGTGGGGGATAGCTTGCTAAAATGATGAATATGAAAAGCCTATGAGTTGTAAAATGAATTCAAACTGTAAATGAAGAGGCTTCCTAAATACTTAGCCTTGTGAGGAAGGTGATTGATCATAGTGCAACCTGTAACTATGCTTGTACCCAGTTTCGACTTAGAAATGGCTACCAAAGGAAGAAAGAATCTAACCTTGTTCCCTTCAGAGACCCTTGTGAATTGTCACTAGAGCTAATGGGAAATTCCCAATACACCAGGGATTCTTAAACTCAGGACAGCACACCCTCAAGAGAAATATGGATATAATTCAAAGTATCCCTACATGTGAATTGGAAAATTACATTTTTGTTCTAACAACCCATTGAATTTTAGCTTTTCCTTCCGTGACTATTGTGAGCGGTGAACTACAGTAATATTATTAGCACCTGTGACTTTGACTCCCATAAAGATTAAGAATATTGTCATATCACATTACTCTTACTGCATATTTATACATATAACTACCACAAAATATGTTTTTATTAGACTTGTTTCTATATCCTGTCATTTGCTAAATTAATTAAAAACTAAAAACCCTATATTTATTATCTCACAATTAAAAAATATTTTGATAAATATACTCCAATATAATTCATTTCTTTAGTAATTCTATGTTTTATGTATTTAATAACATTTGGGAAGGGACATCAGCAAGGTGGCACAATGGAGTTTCCAGTGCTTGTTTCCTTGCAGAAACATGAATTTGACCAACCCTCCATGCATGAAATTACTTTTACAAGAATTAAGCAATCCAGGTGGAAGATTACAGCACCTTGTAGGAGCACAGACATAAGGAAAGACACGTTAAAGAGGTAGGAAGGATCACTTCACATTACTCACATCACTCCTCCCCCAAGCCTGCACAGTGCAGCATGGAAAGAGATCCCTTCAAGTGTGAGGAGGACAGCATGGTGAGCACCTGACTTTGCTGTGGACCCGAGGACCAGGCCTGCCTCAGTGAACCCCAGGGCTAGTTGGGCCCCCATGGCTTCAGGATCCTGGCCAGGCCCGGAGGATCCAGGATCCAGGATCCAGGCCCATGGTCCTAGTCTTCAGGCCAGTGTCCATAAACCTTGGCTCCAGGCCTGCCACAGTGCCAAATTGGCCCTGTGACCCCAGGCTCCAGGCCCACTCTTGCTGACCCAGGGTTTAGTCCTGCCATATTGCCAGGCCAACGCCCATGGCCTCAGGCTCCAGGCCAGCCCCTGTGGACTGAGTTTATAGGTTGGCCCCTACAGACCCAGACTCCAGGTCTGCCCCAGTGCCAGGGAGGCTTCCACATCCTCAGGGTCTAGACCAGCCCTTGCAAACCCGGGCTCCAGGCAATACCCCAGCACCAGGCCAGCCTTCATGGCTCTAGGCTTCATGCTGGCCTCAGGATTCAGGCCTTCCCCAGAGCCTGGTCAGCCCTGATGGACCTGGTATATAGGCCCACAACAAAGGACTCATGATCCAGGACAGACCCCAAGGACCCAGATTTCAGGCCCATCCATATATTAATAGAACCAGACACCAGGTCTGTCCATGCAGACCCAAACTCCATGTTCACCCTTACATACGCAGGCATCAGACAAGCTCCTGTGAATCCAAGTGCCAAGTTCATCCACTGACTGACCCAGTCACCAGTCCAGCCTGCTTAAGGACTTCAGCAGAAAACCTGACCATTAAACCCACTAGCCAAGCCAACCAGAAGTCTCTAGATGAGCTGACTGTTGAGGGGCTTTCCCTGCTGCAGTCAATGCATAATGACTGAAAGAGATGCCTACTCCTTCAAATGTTCAGACATCAAAGCAAGGCCATAAGGATCATGAATAATCAGAGAAATATAATACAACAAAAGAAATAAAATAGAGCACTGGTAATTAACTTCATGTAATGAAATGAAGATTTATGAACTGCCTGGCAAAGAATCTAAAAAGTCATCTTCAAGAAACTCACTGAACTACAAGAAAACACAAATAGAAAGCTAAATGAAATCAGGAAAACAACACATTAACAAAACAAGGGTCCAACAGAAGATAAAAACCTTAGAATAGAACCAAACAGAAATTATGTAGCTGAAGAACACAAGGACTGAATGGCAAAGTTCCATAAAGAGCTTCTTATTTATTCGGTTTTAGAGATGGGGTCTCGCTCTTGCTCAGGGTGATCTCGAACTCCTGAGTTCAAGTGATCCTCCAGCCTCGGCCTCCCAGAGTGCTAGGAATACAGGTGTGAGTCACCATGCCCAGTCCCATAAAGAGCTTCAACAGTGGACTTGATCAAGCAGAAGAAAGAATAAGTGAGCTCGAAGAAAGATCATTTGAAATTACACTATCAAAGGACTAAACAGAAATAAAGAATGAAAAAAATAAGGAAAGCCTACAGAATTATGGGACACTGTCAACAAACCAGTATGTGCATAATGGGAGTTGAAGAAGGAGCAGAGGAAGAAAAGGTGGGGGGAAGATTATTTAAAGAAATAATGACAGAAAACTTCCCCAAACTAGAAAAGGATATGAGCATCTAGATACATGAAGCCCAAAGAGCATCAAATTGCTCAAACATAAAGAGATCTTCACTGAGACACATTATAACCAAATTCTAAAAAGGCAAAACCAAAGAGAAAATTTTTGAAAGCAGAAAGAGAAATGAAACTTATCACATACATTAGAACCACAAGATTATTAGCGTATTTCTCAGCAGAAAACCTACAGGCCAGGAAATTGTGGGATGATATATTCAAAGTACTAAAAAAAAAATCCAACGAACAATACTATACTGAGCAAAGCTGTCCATCAGAAATGAAAGAGAGAAAAAATTTTCTGAAACAAAGAAAAGCTGATAGGGAAAAAAGGGGGAAAATGGTGAATTAGTGGTGACCTTCTGCCTCACTGCTCCCAGAGAAGGAGGCGAAGAACTCGGTCGGCTACACGTGAGTGGATCACTGCTCCCTAAGAACAGCATCATGAATTTACAGTGTGGGACTAACAGGAAAAACAGTGAAAGGGAGATATGTTGGCAAAGACTGGAGAGTGCAAGAAATACAACAAGGAATAGAAAGCAATGCAGGAGGGCTGCCCACCTGGCCAGCCAGCGCAGTGCAATCTGACCCCCAGGAGGATGCCCGGTTCCCCCACAGACTTCCACATCCACTTGGACAACCTAACTAAAAAAGAAGAGCAATTCAACCAAAAGAAAGTAGAAGGAAGGAAATAATAAAGTTTAGAGCAGAAATAAATGAAATAGAAACTAGAAAAACAATAGAAAAGATCAATGAAACTAAGAGTTGATTTTTTGAAAAGATACACAAAATCAACAAACCTTTAGCTATACTAAGAATAAAAGAAGATTCAAATAAATAAAATCAGAAATGAAAGAGGAAGCATCACAACTGCTACCATAAAAATGAAAAGTTTCATAAGAGACTATTATGAATAATTATATGTCAGTCAACAAATTGCTTAACCTAAAAGAAATGGATACATTTCTAGAAACATATAACCTCCCAAGACTGAATCATGAAGAAGTAAAAAATCTGAACAGACCAATAATGAGTAAGGAGATTGAATCAGTAATTTAAAATATCTCCCATCAAAGAAAAGCCTAAGACTTGATGGCTTCACTGGTGAATTCTTCCCAGTATTTAAAGAATCAATTCCCATCCTTTTCAATTTCTTTCAAAAAATTGAAGAAAAGGAACTACTTCAAAATTCATTTACAAGGCCAGCATTGCCTTGACACCAAAGGCAGATAATGATTCTACAAGAAAAATTTTTGTTAACTATAGGTACAGTGTTACATAGCAGATATCTAAAATTTATCTTGAATAACTGAAACTCTATATTCATTGAATAGCAGCTCCCCATTTTCTCCTCCTCTTAGCCCCTGGTAACTAACCATCATTCTACTCTCTGATCCTATGAGTTTGACTATTTTAAGTGCCTTATATAAGTGGAACTATGCAGTATTTTTCCATCTTCGAATGGCTCGTTCTACTTAGCATAATGTTCTCAAGATTCATCCATTTTGTCCCATATGACAGGATTTCCTTATTTTTAAATATTGAATATTATTTCCACGTATGTATATGCCATGTATTCTTTATTCATTCATTAGTTGATGGACACTTAGGTTGTTTCCACATCATCGTTATTATAAATAATGCTGGAATGAACATGACAGTGAAAATATTAATATAACTTTGAGATGCTGATTTCAACCCTTTTGCTTATATACAGAGAAATAGGAGTGCTGCATCATATCGTAGTTTTATTTTCAATATTTTCAGGAACCTCCATACTGTTTTTATAGTGGCTACATCATTTCACATTCCCACCAATAGTTTAAAAGGATTATAGTTTCTCCACATCCTTGAGATAATTTTTTATCCTTTTCTTTTTTGATAATAGCCAGCCCAGTGGGTGTGAGGTGATAACTCATTGTGGCTTTGATTTGCATTTTCCTGATGAATAAAGATCTTGAGCATCTTTTCATTTGCCTGTTGGCCACTCGTATGTTTTCTTTAGATAAATGTTTATTCAAGTCCTTTTTCCATTTTTAAATGAGTTATTTGTTCTATCACTATTGAGTTATAAGAGATTCTTATATATTTTAGATGTTAACCTCTTAGCGAATACATGGTTTGCAAATATTCCATAGGATGCATTTTTGCTATGTCATTTCCCGTGCTGTGAAGAAGCATTTTAGGAGACATTCCAACTGATACCATAGAAAATAAAAAGGATCATAAGAGACCACTATGAACAATTATACACCAACAAATTTAATAAACTAAAAGGAATGGATGAATTTCTTGAAACATACAACCAACCAATAGTGAATAATGAAGAAAGAGGAAATCTGAACTGGCAAATAATAAGGAAATTAAAACAGTAATAAAAATTCTCCCAACAAACAAAGCCAAGAACCAGAACCAGATGGCTTCACTGGTGAATTCTATCAAACATTTAAAAAGTAATGCCGATAATTCTCAAACTCTTTCAACAAATTGAGGAAGAGAGAACACTTCCTAACTCATTTTATTAAGCCAGCATTATCAGAATACCAAAACCAGAGAAAGACACTAGAAGAAAGAAAACCACAGGCCAATATCCCTGATGAACATAAATGCAAAAATCACCAACAAAATACTAGCAAACTGAATTAAACAGCACAATAATGGATCATATACCACGAGCAAGTAGGATTTATGCCAAGAAATGCAAGGATGAGTCAATGGATGCAAATTAATTAATGTGATGCATCTCATTAACAAAATGAAGGATAAAATAAAATGATCATATCTATAGATGCAGAAACAGCATTTTCCAAAATTGAACACCGTGTTATTATAGAAACATTTTATTATAGGTATAGAAGGAATTTACCTCAATATAATAAAGGTTGTATATGGCAAGTCCACAGCTAACACCATACTCAAAAGTGAAAAATTGAAAGCTTTTTTTTTAAGCTCAGAAATAACTCTAGGATTCTTTCCATTTCTTATCATCACAATCCTGGAAGTCTAGCCAGAGCAATTAGGCAAGAAAAAGAAATAAAATGCATTCACATTGGAAAGGAAGAAGTAAATGTATCTCTGTTTTCAGGTGAGATAACCTCACATGTAGAAAACCCTAAACACTACACACATACACACACACACACACACACACACACTTAAAAAACACTTTTAGAACTAATAATCTAATTCAAAATAAAATTTCAGGATAGATATCAGCATATAACATCAATTGTGTTTCTATACATCATTAACAAGGAACTAGCCAAAAAAGAAATTAAGAAAACATTGCTATTTACAATATCATCAAGAAGAAAAAGATACTTAAGAATAAACTTAACTAAGAAAATGAAAAACTTATACACTGAAAACTGCAAAACATTGATGAAAGAAATTAAAGGAAACACAAATGAATGGAAAGATTTTCAGTGTTCATGGATTGGAAAACTTAACATTGTTAAAACTTCTATACTACCCAACATGATCCAGAGATTGAATACCCACATCAAAATTTCAATTGCATTTTTTACAAAAATAGAACAATCCTAAAATTCTTATGAAACTGCAAAGAACACCAAATAGCCCAAACAATCTTGAGAAAGATGCTGAAGGCATCACCCTTTTTCTGGTCCAATTTGCAGCAAAATTCATAGGAAGATATATTCGTTTTCACTGTCTCTACTTTATTACCACCAGTTTTTCACATCAGTGAGGATTTAATCTGACAACTCCACTGAAATTGCTTTTTTGTCACAAAAATCATGACATCCATGGCAAAATCTATACGTCAATGCTAAGTCCTTATCTGTCAAGTCATTTGGCATTGTTGCCTTTTCTCTTATTTTCAAATGCTGCCTTCACTTGTATTTTTTCTATGTTTTTCATTGTACCTTATTTTTCTCTCCTCATAAGTCTTCTTTTATGATCCTTCTTTGCTATTGGAACTCTAATTGTTGGCATGATCTGGGCTCATCTTGATTCCTTTCCAGCTATGCTTTCTTCCATGTAATTTCATCCAGGTTTATGTCTTTCAATGCCATCTATAAATTAATCACCTCCCAATTTATATTTCCAACTTAAAACTCTTTCCTAAGTTTCAAACTTGTACATCTAACTTCCCATTATCTTCACATAAATGTCTAGTAGGTAACTCAAACTGTATGTATATTACTGTTACTATAACTTATTTGCTGCATTAGTGAGCTCAAACAGCCATAACAAAACACCATAAGCTGGGTGGCTTAAGCAACACACATTTATTTTCTTACCATTCTGGAAGCTGGATGTCCTAGGTCAGGGTGCTGAAATAGATGATATTTGATAAGGGCTCTTTTCCTGCCTTGTAGAAGGCTGCCTTCTCGCTGTGTCCTCACATGGTGGGAAGAAAGAGAGCAAGCTTTCTCATTTTTTACAATATGAAGAAGCTGAGAATTTTCTAAATCTTCAAATTCTGGTTAATTTTTGCTTAACAATTCCTTCTTCAATTCATGTCTCTTTTTTCACATTTCACATAAGCAGTAAAAAGAAATCAAGGTGGTGCTTAAACGCTTTGCTTACAAATCTCAACTAAATATCCAGTCTTATCACTCTACCCTCCACAAAACACTACAACGCAGTTCAGCCACTTTATAAAGCTTTTCCCACTTTATAATATGGATCACTTTTCTACCAGTTTTCAGTAACGAGTTCCTCATTTCCTACTGAGACCTCACCAGAATGCCTTTAGTGTCTATATTTCTAGAAATGCTTTGTTCATAATTATGTATGTATCTCTAAGAAGATGGAAGTTTTTTTCTCCAGTTCTCCTCTTTTCTTTCTGAGCTCTCAATAGGATCACCTTTAATATCTATATTTCTAGTATTCACCTCAAAACTCTCCCAACCTTTACCCATTACTCAGTTTCAATGCTGCTTCCACATTTTTATGTATTTGTTAGAGTAGCACTTCACTTCTCAGTACCAAAATCTGTATTAGTTGTCTCAGTACGTCATAACAAAATGTAATGGACTGGGTGGCTTAAACAACAGAAATTTATTTTCTCACAGTTCTGGATGCTGGACAACCAAGATTAGGGTGCCAGCATGGTTGAGCTTTGGTGAGGGCTCTCTTTCTAGCTTCCAGAGAGCTACCTTCTTGCAGTAGATAGCAGTATCCCTGCAATATCCTCACATGGTAAATGGAGTAACAACAAGCTCTCTGGTATCTCTTTGTAAGGGCACTAGTTGAATTACGATAGCCCCACCCTCATGATCTCATCTAAATCTGATTATCTCCCCAAAGCCCTATCTCCTAATACAATTACATTGGCAGTTAGGGCTCCAACACATAAATTTTGGGGGATAAAATTCAGTCCATAGTATCCCCTTAACCCTCTCACAAACTTATTCCCCCTGGATTTCTCATTTTCAGTAAATAGTACAGGTATTTATCTATTTTATCTTACCAAAATCCTTCAAGTCAAACTTGACATTTTTTTCTCATAGACAATTTCTGATCTATCAGTAAATCCTGAAACTGAAGCCATAAAATATATTATTAACACAAGGCTGGCCACTTCTCACTACTTCCACCACATTTTTTTTTTTTTTTTGAGACAGAGTCTCTCTCGCCTGGGGCGAGTGCCATGGCGTCAGCCTAGCTCACAGCAACCTCAAAGTCCTGGGATCGACCAATCCTACTGTCTCAGCCTCCCGAGTAGCTGGGACTACAGGCATGCGCCACCATGCCCGGCTAATTTTTTCCTATATATATATATTTTTTAGCTGTCCAGTTAATTTCTTTGTATTTTTGGTAGAGACGGGGTCTCGCTCTTGCTCAGGCTGGTCTCGAACTCCTGAGCTCAGAACAATCCGCCCGCCTCGGCCTCCCAGAGTGCTAGGATTACAGGCGTGAGCCACCGCGCCCGGCCCTTCCACCACATTTGTTCATAGTCTATACCACCATTATTCCCAGCCTGGGCTAATGAAATAGCTTCCTTTATTTAAATACTTATAATTAATCTGAAGATTACAATCTAATCTTCATGGAAGCCACAGAGATGTTTTGCAAAACATAAATCAGGTCACATCATTATGCTATTTAAAACCATTCTATTTCCCAGAGTTGACTATAGGAAGTGATGTCAGAAAGGCCCCCAACATGATCTAGTTCCTGCTTATTTTTCTGATCTAACTTACTCAATCTTTCCCACACCTTATTGTGATGCTCCTTCAACATTCTGAGCAGTTTCCAATCAAAAAACTTTAAATTTATCATCATTCCACCTGGAACACTTCCCATCCAAATAGTTGCATATCTTAATCTTTATATAATTTTTTTATTTTTTATTATCTTTATATTTTAGGCCACAATTTTAATGTCACCTTTTTTAGAGAGATAGGTCATCCTTGAAAACTCAACCTCCACTAATTCTCTCTCTCTGAATCACCAATTTAAAATATCTTATATACAGAGTGAGGAAAGTGGCGGATTAGTGGTGACCTCCTTGCTGTCTGCTCTCAGAGTAGGAGGCGAAGAACGTGGACAGCTACACACGAGTGGATCGCTCTCCTACAGGCACAGCATCATGACTCTGCAGAGAAGCAGTATGGGACAAACAGCGCTGGGAAAAAAAAAAAAAAGGTGAATTGGAAAATCGACCGAAAAGTCCGGAGAGTGTGAGATATACGATAGATAATAGAGGGAGGGACCACCGCGCCTGTGGGCTGGCTGGGGCAGTGTGATCTGACCCACAGGAGGACGACTCTTCCTCCACCGACCTCCACATGCACTCAGGCAGGGAAGCACCTGAAGTCAGTGCGAAGTTGTGGCATGGGATGACAGGCAGTGGAGAAGAGACAATAGCGGGAAACATTTTGAACTCTCCAGTGCTCTGTGGTAGGTCTGCACTGGGCGAGGGCGGGACTGGTCTGAGGACACTTCCGGGGTCTGCAGGAGGGAGTTTGGAGACAGGCGCCTCTCCTCTGGCAGTCTCTGGGACCAGAACAAAGGAGGCGAACGCTGAAAGGGAGGCTCTGCCCCCGGAAACCACCGGCTGGTGCAGGGTGAGACAGAGAATGCAGGACCCCCTACTGGACTGACGTGTGACAGTGAGTCAGGGAAGCAGTGGGGACAGCCAGAGGCTCGTTGAGACAGCCTGCCAAACCCAGCACCTGCTGCCCCCTGAGCAGTCGTCTCTAGTGCTGGCTCTCCGTGGGTAGGCAGTAGCCATTCTGGGGGTCCATAGCCTAGAACCGCTGTGGCGCCTTACAGATCTGGGCACCAACCCTTCTCCAGATCAGCAGGGCAAGCTCAGGCAACGGACTCTGGCAGCGCCACTGCCCCTGCCGGGCAAAGCAGGTCCTGCCCTTGGAGGAGGGGAGTAGGGAGAGAAGCCGGTTTCTAAACATTCCTCCCCCAATAGAGCCTCTTGCCTTTTCACGCCAGCAGGACAAACCCCCGCCCTCGGAGAGGTAGAGTAATGAGAGAAGCCGCTTTCTGGGGTGAGTTGCCAGGTGGCCTCAGGCGGCACTTCTCCCTCAGCCCGGCTGCTTGTATTTCCCGCCAACAGGACAAATTCCGCCCTGGGAGGAGGGGAGAAATGAGACAAGACGTATTCTGAGCTGGGACAATCGGTGGTCTCAGGCAACGCCCCTCCCCCAGCCCAGCAGGGCAGACTCCGCCCTTAGAGGCAGGGAGAAAGGAGAAAAGTCGCTTTCTCAGTGCCACTGGCATCAATCTGTTGGACCTTGGAACTAAGCAAAAGGGGGCAGACTCTTGATTCAGTCCAGCGGGCTGGTTTTGGTCATCTGATAAGACCATAACATTAGGGCTCACCCTTGGCGCCCAGGCTTCTGCCAGCTTTGGGGTTTGTAGACTGGTAAGGAAAATCCTGGTCAGAGTCCTTACCAATTGCACCAATTGACACCCACCAAATGGAACTGCCTTGCAACTGTGGCAAAAGAGCCCTGAATAATGTATTAGCAGCTCTCCCCTAGCAGCAGATCAAGCAACTACAGAAGTATACGATCTCAGGCTTGCAGGTACGTCTTGCTTGCCCTTGCCCCACCTAAAGTAGCAATAGTGCTCCAGGAACCCTTGGGAGTGACAAGACATTTCCTGAAGATCGGGGCACTTGTATACCCCACTCGGGGGTTTATAGCCCAACACGAAGGCGTTGGAATACCTTGATAATCGACTCTTCCACACAAACTACAAGCAACAACAGAGAGGGTAACCCCATAGCTCAATGCAGTGCCTTCCATCTCAAACTATTGGAGGGCAGCAGAGTCACACACACAAGAGAGATTCACCACCTGGGAGCTTAAACAAGGGGTCCAAACTCACCAATCTCCTTTGGCAAGAGGTGAAGACAGCAGGTCAGAGGTAACCCAACAGGCTAAAACACCTCCAAGGCAATACAGGGCCAGAGCACATCTCCCAAGCATTGTCAAGGAATGTCCCTTCGGGGACTTGGAGATAAGGCCATAAACCAGCCCCAGCACCCCGAGTTCTTGACAAAGTAGGCTGATGAGAAAGAATCAGCAAAAGAACACAGGAAGCATGAAAGATCTGAGAGAAAAGTCACTCCCAAAAGAAAACATTGATCTCCATCAATAGATACCAACTTACATGATATGATTAAACTGACAGAAGAAGAATTCCAAATATAGATTGTAAGAAAACTCAATGGAATTGAAGAGAAAATAGAAACCCAACATAAAGAAGCCACAAGAACAATACAGGAAATGAATGAAAAATTCTCTAAAGAAATTGAAATACTATGGAAAAATCAAACAGAAATTCTGGAAATGAAAGACACATTTAGGGAACTACAAAACGCAGTGGAAAGCCTCAAAAACAGATTACACAGAGGAAAGAATCTCAGAGCTTGAAGATAATGCCTATATGCTAAACAAATGGGATGGAGAAAAAGAACACAAAAACAAGAAACAAGACCAAAACATACAAGAAATATGGGATTATGTAAAGAAGCCAAATATAAGAATCATAGGCATCCCAGAGAGAGAAGAAGAAAATACACAAGGGCTAGAAAACTTATTTCATGGAATATTGGAGGAAAATATGCTTGGCCTGGCCAGAAATCTAGATATCCAGATACAAGAAGCACACAGAACTGTGAAACTCAATGTGAAAAGGCAGTCACCACATCTTTGCAATTGTGAATTGTGCTGCCATAAATATTCAAGTGCAGATGTCTTTTTTATAGGGTGGATAGAACTGAGAACCCAGATACAATACCATCCTCATATAGCCATCTAATCTTTGACAAAGCAGACAAAAGCATACACTGGGGAAAGAATCCTTATTCAAGAAATGGTGCTGGGAGAATTGGATAGCCACAGGTAGAATACTGAAACAGTATCCACACCTCTCACTTCTCACAAAAAATCAACTCACAGTGGATAACAGACTTAAACCTAAAGCATGAAACTATAAGAATTCTAGAAGAAAATGGTGTAAAAACTCTTACAGACATTGGCCTAGGCAAAGAATTTATGCAGGAGACCCCAATGGCAATCACAGCAATAACAAAAATAAATAAATGGGACCTGATCAAATTAAAAAGCTTCTGCACAGCCAAGGAAACTATCATGAGAGCAAACAGACAACCTACAGAATGGGAGAAAATATTTACAAGCTGCACATCTGATAAAGGGTTGATAACTAGAATCTATATAGAACTCAGGAAAATCAGCAAGAAAAAAATCAAACTACCCCATTAAAAAGTGGGCAAAGCTCATGAACAGAAACTTTTCAAAAGAAGACAGACTAACGGTCAAAAAACTTATGAATTTATTGAAATATATGAATAAAACTGAAAAAGAGAAAAAAAAGAAAAATAATAGAGAGAGGAACTGAGATGTTGGACTAGATGCAGCCTGCATATGCTGCTCTCACAGAGGGGATTAAAGGTGGTGAATGGATATTCACCTTCAGATCACTCATCTTAGAAAGAGCATTGAGAATCAAAAGAGAGATGACAGGAGGCACCCACGGTGAAGGAGAGAGAAAAGAAGTGACCTACTCTGCAGTTTGGAGGTACACAGGGAAGATGAGTGCACGTGGGGAAGGCACAGAGGAGAGAATTCCAGAGCTCCACACTCCCCACATCATTGTTATCCAAGTGGTGAGAGGGGCCCTGCTCTACAGAAGGCTGTAGGACTGACATAGGGAGCTACCTGGAGACTGTGAAGTGGCATTGCTCTGGAGAGAGGGCACAGTGGTGACCCATTGGCTCACAAACCCTGAGCACTGCAGCTGTGCCATTTTAAAATCCTAGACCCAGTGTACTGCCTCTACCTGAGGTCAGATCCATTTCTATTGCCCTCCCCCCCATCACCTCTGTCAGTCCTGAGGGAAAGGAGAGGGGAATTTGGGTACTTTTATAAGTCTTGTGAGCAGGAGCCATATGCCCCCACTGCTGCAGAAATACCTGGGCAGGCCAACAATTGCTGCCACCTGTCGACATGGGCAGGGCTGTGCTTAAGTCTGCCCCCAGCCAACAAATGCCACCACCTGAGGGGCTGAAGGGGGCACTTTTCAAGCCAGCATGAGTTGACAATCATAACCACCCACGGGTGAGTGCAGAGTTGCATTCAAGCTGTCCACCTGCCATCAAATGATGCCTTCTGTGGATCTGAGGGAGGCCATCCTCAAGCTCATATGGGTCATCAATCACCACCACCTGCAAGCATGGGAAGGGCTACACTCGAGCCACAAGGGGTGACAAATGCCACCACACATGGATCTTATCTGGTCAGCTTTCAAGCAAGTGCAAGCTGACAATCACTCCCACTGGTGGGTGTGGGCAGACCTGCGGTCAAGCCAGCACCCAGCCAACAAATATTGCCATCTGCAGGTCTAAGGGGGGCATCCCTCAAGCCAGTGCAGGCTGTCAATTGCCACACTGGAGTGCATGGGCAGAGCAATGCTCAAGCCATAAGGTCCAACAAACACTGCTGCCTGCAGATCTAAGTGGGGCAGCTCTCAACATGGCTGGGACTGACAATAACTTCTGCTGACAGACACAGGTAGCCTATTCAGTCACTCTGAAATGTGGGGACAGCCAGCAATAACCACAGGGGAATGGTGAGGCAAGAGACGCAGGAGAGTACCAGTGGTAAACGCTCACAGTGCATCTGCCTGTCTCTTGCCAGGTCAGTTTTCCAGAGTGTGACTCAAGAAGGCTATCCAGGAACCTCTCCTTCTTTGGAATAAGTGGGAGAGTTTCCAGTAGAAGAGAATAGGTGCATTGCAAGCTTATTTGTCTTGAGCTGAGAGAAGAGATTTTAAATGAGAAGGAACCAGAACAAGAACTCTGGTAAAATGAAAAAAAAAAAAAAAGATGTTTGGACACCCTCAAAGGATCACAATAGATCTCTAGCAATGGACACTAACCTGAAGCAAATTGTTGAAATGTCAGAGATGGAAAACAGGGCATGGATGATAAATAAGATGAATGGGATTGAAGAGAAATTTGAAAACAAACACCAAGAAGACAAAACACATTTCCAGGATGTGAATGAAAAAAATGGAAAACTCACTGAAGAGATAGACAAAATAAGAAAAGATATAATACAACTTAAAGAAATGGAAGAGTAATTTAGCTTCAACAACACGCTATATCAAGCAGAAGAAAGAATTTCAGGGCTCGAATACAACACTTTCAAACTAACTTAGTTAGACAAAGATGCAGAAAAAGGAATAAAGAAGATGAACAATCACTCAGAAGAAAGGGACTGAGCAAAGCAGGCCAATATAGGAATTATAGGTAAAAAAGCAAAAAGCGTGGAAAACCTATTCAAGTGAATCATTGAGGAAAACTACCCTGGTATTACCAGAGATTCAGATATCCAGTAGCAAGATGGTCACCAAACACCGGGAAGATTCACAGCAAATAAGGCATATTGCCAATACACATAGTTATCAACCTGGCCAAGTCAAAATGAAGGAAAAAATTCTATAAGCTGCAAGATGAAAGAAACAACTAACCCACAAAGAAAAACCCATCAGGCCAATAGCAAACTTCTCATTGGAGCCCTTATAAGCCAGAAGACACTGGGGGCCCATATGTTTAGTCTTCTTAATCAACCAACTTTCAGCCAAGAATTTTGTGTCCTGCAAAACTAAGTTTCATAATTGATGGAAAAATAAAAACTCTTTCAGAGAAGCAAACCCTAAGGGAATTTATCACTACTAGACCTGCCATACAGAAAATACTCAAAACTGCATTATACATGGAAAATCACGATAACCAACAGGGTAAAAGCTCCCAAAAGTTAAAACTCATAACTCTTATAAAACAATAGCACAAGAGGAAAAATAAAACAACAAGGCATCATTCAACATGATGAACAGTACAGTATCCCACATATCAATACTAATGCTGAACATGAATGATCTCAATGCCCCGCTTAAAAGACACAGACTGGCTGAACGAATAAAAAACAAACCACAAGTATATATTGTCTCCAAAAAACACATCTAACTTGTAAGGATTCTCACAGACTCAAGGTAAATGTATGGCAAAACATATTTCACTGAAATGAAAATCTAAGGTGAGCAGGTATAGCCATTGCCATATCAGATAAAACAGACTTTAAATCAATAATGGTACGAAAAAGACAAAAATAGTCAATAGATAATGGTAAAGGGAGCAATTCAACAAGAAGACATAACAATCCTATATATATATATGCACCTAACACAGGAGCTCCCAGATTCATAATGTAATTTCTACTAGAACTAAACAGAGAAACAAAATGGTAGCCCTGTAAGTACTAGGAACTTCAACAGCCTACTGACAGAACTGTACAGATCATTGAAACAAAAAATCAATGAAAAAATGCAAGACTTAAATGGAACTCTAGAACAAATCAACCTAACAGACATTTACAGAACATCCTACCCCAAAACTACTAAATGTACATTCTTCTCATTAGCACATGGGATATTTTCCAAGATTGATCATATCTTAGGCCACAAAACAAGTCTCAGAAAATTCAAAAAAATCAAAATCATACCCTGTATCTTCTCAGACAACAGTGGTATAAAACTAAAAGTTCAAATCTACACAAAGTCATGGAAATTAAACAACCTGCCGCTGAATGAATCTTGGGTCAATGATGAAACTGAAATAGCAATCAAAATATTCCTCAAACTGAAAAACAAAGGAAACACAAGCTTTCAAAATCAAAGTGGTCCTAAGGGGAAAGTTCATAGCCTTAATACCTTCATCGGAAAAAAACAGAAAGATCACAAATTAACAACCTAATATTACATCTCAAGGAATTAGAAAAAGAAGAACAAACCAAACAGAAAGCCGGGAAATGAAAAGAGATAATAAATCTCAAAGCAGAACTAAACTAAATGGAAACAAAAACAAACAAAGAAAACAAAAACAGAAACAAACCCCAAAGAATCAACCAAACAAAAAGTTCTTTCTTTGAAAAGATAAACATAATCCATAGACCATTAGCCAGATTCAGCAGAAGGAGAAGAGAAAGGACTCAAAAAAGCTCAATCAGAAATCAAAAAGGAGACATTATAATTGATACCACAGAAATAGAGACCATCATCCATGCATAAAATACTGTGAGAATCTCTATGCACATAAACTAGAAAATGTAGAGGAAAATGGATAAATTCCTGGAAACACACAACTTTCCAAGCATAAATCAGGAAGAAATGGAAATTCTGAACAATACAATAATGAGCAGTGAGAAAAAGATGGCTGACCAGAGACACCAGCTGCCAGATCATATTAGAAAAAAAGGAGAACTTTTAAATGAAAAACAAACAAACGTAGATTAGGTGTAATTCCAAGGGAAAGTGCCAAAATCTACCAGAGATTCCATGGGAAGAAGTGGCAGAGCAGAACAACGAGCAAGATAACAGCAGAGATCAACCCCCGAGAGGCTTGGAGTCCACAGAAAGGGTAAGTGGAGTGATTTGTTTCCCTCCCTCACATCTCTGGCAGTCAGAAGGCGCCAGAGCTGCTGGAGAGCCTTTCTACCCTCACGAGCCCAAAAGCTGCTGCTGCCAGTGAACTGGGAGCATCTTGAGAACAAAGCACCAGGCTGCCAGCCCTCTTGGGGCACTTCCCATCACCACAGACACAACCTGAGATGGCAGGTATTTTATTGCTTCTCCATCCACTGTGCACCTTTGTCCTTCCTAGGGGACTTCAGTTCCTCAGTTTTCATCTCACTTGTTCCCACACAAGCATTTCCCAATTCCAGCCTAGACTACCAGAGCCGCAAGGGGCCAGTGGGTCCTGAGGGATCTGTGTGACCTCTGAGCCTAGACTCTGGGAAGACTGCATTCTGGAGAGTGGGACAGAGACAACCAGAGTGCTAGCTTTCCTCCATTCAGATGCTTTTCCTCCCCTTCCCCTCCCCAGTCTATGGCTGCTGAGAGAGAGGATTGAGCCAGGGTACTCAGGAGTGGTTGCTTCCCCTCTGTTGGTGCATCCAGCCATACCGAGGCTTCCACAGAGAGTAGGGCTCAAACCTTTTTCTTAAAGACCTGCTGAGGACTAAGGGGTGCTCAGACTGTGAGCTCTCTGCTCACCAGCCCTCCCTGCTGCTGCTTGCCCAGATGCTCCATCAGAGCAAGGCACATCCTGAACCAGAGGGACATCAAACCTGTTTGAGCACTCCACAGGCAACACAGGACCAGCATGCTTCTCCCTGACACACTCAGAGATTGATCTTTGGGGACCTGGGCATGGGCAAGCAGGCCAGATCCTGCACCCCCAGGACTCACTCATGTTGCTCAGGGGCACAGAGGAGAGATTTGTGAACTAATCTCAGGAGGCCAGGGAGAAGCATAGCTAGAACTGAAAAGAATGCAGTGTGGTTCCCAGGCACGGTGCACTTGTGGAGCACCCCTTCCCCCACAGGAAAGCTGTGCTTTCAGCCTAGGGTCGGTTCCTGGACAAGGAAGTTCCCAGTCTGCATGCAGTGTGTTCGTGGGGGACCCCAGCTAGTTTGAGCTCCTGCCTGCTGGAAGATGCCAGAAGGAGATCATGGAGCAAGGGAAGGGGGAGATGAGCCACAGCCAGATTGTGAATCTGAGAAAGCCCCTCCTCAACAAGCAGACTTTCTGGCTAGGAGGAGCCACCAAGAGACTCCTGAAATTTATAAATAAATTCAGCAAAATCTCGGGTTGCGAAATCAGTGTACACATATCAGTAGCATTCCTGTATAAAAATAACAGTCAAGCTAAAGGTCAAATCAAAGATGCAATACAGTTCATCATAGCTACAAATAAAATAAAATACCTAGCAATATAATTAACCAAGGAGTTGAAAGATCTCTACAAAGAGAACTACAAAACACTGAGGAAAGAAATTGCACATGACACAAACACATGAAAAAACATATCATGCTCATGGATCCATAGAACCAACATTGTTAAAATGTCCATACGATACAAAGTGATTTACAGATTCAATGCAATCCCCATCGAAGTACCAATGCCATATTTCACAGATCTAGAAAAAAATAATTCTACGCTTTACTTGGAACTAGAAAAGAGCCCAAACAGCCAAAGCAATCTTAAGCAAAATGAACAAATCTGAAGGCATTGCATTACCAGACTTCAAACTGTACTTCAAGGTCATAATAACCCAAAGAGCAAGGTATTGGCAGAAAAATAGAGATATACACCAATGGAACAGAGCAGAGAACCCAGAGTGAGTGCCATGGCGTTAGCCTAGCTCACAGCAACCTCAAACTCCTGGGCTCAAGCGATCCTACTGCCTCAGCCTCCCGAGTAGCTGGGACTACAGGCATGCGCCACCATGCCTGGCTAATTTTTTCTATATATTTTTTAGTTGTCCAGATAATTTCTTTCTATTTTTTAGTAGAGACGGGGTCTCGCTATTGCTCAGGCTGGTCTCAAACTCCTGAGCTCAAACGATCCACCCGCCTCAGCCTCCCAGAGTGCTAGGATTACAGGCATGAGCCACCGCGCCCGGCCCAGCCAACTGATCTTTGACAAAGCAGACAGCAACATACACTGGGGAAAGAAAGCCCTATTCAATAAATGGTGTTGTGAAAATTGGATAGCCACATGCTGAATAATGAACAAAACCCTTATTTCTCACCATTTGCAAAAATTAATTCAAGATGGGTAAAAGACTTAAATGTAAGTCATGAAATCACAAAATGTCTAGAAAAAGTGTAGAAAAAACTCCTCTCTAGATATTGGCCTAGGCAAAGAATTTATGACTAAGACCCCAAAGGCAAATACAACAATAGCAAAAATAAACAAATGAGACTTAATTAAATTTAAAATCATTTGCACAGCAAAGGGAACAATTAACAGAGTTATTAGAAAACCTACAGAATGGGAGAAAATATTCACAAACTGTACATCCAATAAAGCGCCAATATCCAGAATCTATAAAGAACTCAAATAAATCAGCAAGATAAAAAATAAAAAAAACATTAAAAAGTGGGCAAAAGACATGAAGAGAAGTTTTTCAAAAGAATATAGACGAATGATGAGCAAATGTATGAAAAATGCTCAACATCACTAATCATCAGGGAAATGCAAATTAAAACCACAGTGAGATACCATCTTACCCCTGTCAGAATGGCCATTATTAAAAAGTCAAAAACAGCAGTTGCTGGTCTTCCATTCGATCCAGCAATCCCACTACTGGGTATCTACTCAAAGGAAAATAAGTAATTTTATCAAAAAGACACCTGCACTCAAATGTTTACCGCGGCACCATCCACAATTGTAAAGACGTGGAAACAACCTAAGTACTTGTCAGTTCATGAGTTGATTAAGAAAATGCAATATGTAAGACCATGGAGTACTTATCCATAAATAGGAATGAAATAATGTCTCTTGAGGCAACTTGGATGGAACTGGAGGCCATTATCCTAAGTGAAGTATCTCAGGAATGGAAAAGCAAACACCCCATGTATTCTGTCATAATTGAAAGCTAAATGATAAGCACACATGGGCACAAAGAGATGTAAAGGTCCTTGAAATCCAAGAAGGGGGATGTTGGGAGTGGGTGAGGGGTAGAAACTTACTTATCAGATACAATAAACACTATTCTTGTGGTGGACAAGCTAAAAGCCTTAATTTAAGCATCATACAAAGTATCCACGTAATAAAAACTATTGTACTCCCTTATTATTTTGAAATAAAAATAAATAAATTCAACTTAAGCTTTTTCAAAAAGAAAAAGGAAAAATAATAGAGTGTCCAGCATGTAGGTTCAAAGTATCCATCCGGGGTACAGTATGGTTTCTCTTGACTGTTTATAGTAAAATGTAAGAAGAGAAAAACAATTTAAAGTCAGAATTCATAATCAAAAGGGAAACAGACCTTAAAATTTTGAAAAATTCTCAACTTGGTAATGTTGTAAATAATAGAAAAGGTTGTTCAGGAGAGAACACCATGTGTGTATCCAAACAATTGGTAAGAGGATTAGTATGGATAGGAGGAATCCAGGTGCTATTTGTCAAGACAATGAAAGAAGGCATTTCAGAGATTATCAGTGCTGCCCCTCCTATCACAGACTCCTAGTGCCAAGGTGTGACAGGCAGAACTATTTCAAAAGTGAAAAAAGTGAGGCCTCAGGCACCTGCAAGACTTTGATGGCAGGTCTCCTCCAGTCTCTTCTTCCTGACTTTTGGCTTAGCACTCCTCAGTCACCTAAGGTATGGCTCAAAAAGACCCAGGTATAGTGACTACCCCTCTGGAGGGCATAGGCTATAAACCTTTTCAGTGTTACATGGTGCTAACTCTTCAGACACACAGAATGTGTGAGCTGTGAGACATGGCTACCTCCATCTAGATTTCCAAGGGTACTTTAGAAAGCCTTGGGTACCCAGCAGAGAACTGCCATAGGGGTGGGGCCACTGCAGAGTACCCACACTAGGACACTGCCTAGTGGAGTCTTGGGAACAAGGCCACCCCTAAGACCCCAGAACTCTAGAGCCATCAATGTTCAATTGCAGCCTGGGAAAGTCACAGGCAACTGACTCCAACCTGTGAGAGATGCATGGTCTGCATTCAGCAAAGCCAGGAAGCAGGATCGCCTGAAGCCTTGGGGGACCCAATGCCCACCCCAGTGTGTCCAAAAGGCTCACAGCTGAATGGAAATTTGCCTCAGTCTGAATCATACCTTTGAGGCTTACCCATATCTGATTTAGATGATATTTACCTGGAACTTTGGACTTAGACTTTAAAATTGATGCAAGATGGAGTTAAGACTATTGGGGCTATTGGGATAGAATGAATGTACTTTGCAGATGACAAGGAGATGAATTTTGTGGGGCCAGGGGCAAAGATCTGAATATTGGTGACTCCCAAAAATGAATATGTTAGAACATATCCCCAAGGTTATGTATGGTATTAAGACATGGGGCCTTTGGGAAGGGATTAGGTCGTGAGGACTCTTCCCTCATGGATGGGATTAGTGTCCTTATAAAAGAGCTTGAGAAAGTGAAATTTTCCCTTTCAGCCCTTCCTCCATGAGGACATAGAGAAGGTGCCACCTATAAGGAACAGGCCCTTACCAGACACCAAATCTGCCAGCACCTTGATTTTGGACTTTCCAGCCTCCAGAACTGTGAGAAATGAATTTCTATTATTTATAAATTAGCCAGTGTAAGGTATTTTGTTATAGCAGCCCAAAAAGATTAGGATATTGCAACCATCAATATGTGGTAGTCAAGGTGGAAATGGTGATGTTGCAATGGACAGCTAGTCTTTGAAGATAGAAATGCACAAATTGTATTTGGAGATCCAGGAGATCACTCACTATCAGTGAAATATACTAACATCTAGCTTACCCTATTCATTTTGATCTACTATAGAAAGGCCTAGAAAACAAGACAGGCAGTATTTTATTTTTATTTATTTATTTATTTATTTATTTTGGCTTTTTTTTATTTCAGAGTATTATGAGGGTATAAACATTATGGTTACACGTTATGTCTTTGCCTCACCCAAGTGAGGGTTAGAGGCAGGCCCTTCCCCCCTACGATGCTTTTAAATCTTTGAACTTTTAGAAAACTAGCACAATATTGGAAAATTCACAGAAATCTGCTAATTGCTTGAGGAAACAGATGATGTTGAACATGGAAAAGTGTCTTCTTACGTGTGGAAAAGGGAGATTAATAGTCTATATTGCTGCTCTGAGACTAGAACTTCAGCCAGAGACTGAAAGCTCCAGGTAGTGATATGTGAAACTGAGACAGGAAAGAATTCTCTGATTTTATTCCATAAGGGAAAATGATGTTAAGAAATAGAAGCTCCCCATCAGATGATGTGTCCAAATACTTGCTGGAGGACCATCTGCCAAGGATATCTTAGAATATATTCCCGTATTCACAAGGCGGTTATACTTGAGGACTATGCAATTCAAACCCCAAATTCCTGTTATCCTATAATTTGGTTAATGTCAATTAACAAGTACAGTTCTTTATGGGTTTGTTTCCTTTTGGAATTTTTTTTCTAATTTTGATGCTAAGCTTGGAATATTTTTATGTTTTCTAACAAATTAATAAAATGGAACATTTCTTTGTATTAGGTGGTAGTAATAGTATACACAATAAAAATGCCGTGATAACAAAATGAAAACTTAATTATTAATCTATACTTTTTTTTTACCAGCTTCATAACAAAAAGAAATGTGAATAAAAGAGTAGGGTTTAGTTTTGCACAATGAAACATATTTTTTTCAAATTTCATTTGGCTAACAATGTCTTTAATATGTTGAGATCATATATCAAGTGCTTGTCTTGGAGGAAACAAAATAAAGTGTGCTTAAAATGGGCATTTATCCATATGCGTATGACCAAGGAGAAATCAGCACAAACATTGTGGAGATAACTGGAACAGAATGATGTTTTCTTTCCTTGTATTTCTCCCCATTGAAATCTATGTGTATGGGAAAATATAAAATGCATTGGCTTTCTAATTTCAGTCTCAGAGGGTGGACAGTGTACATGAAAGTTTAGAGAGAAAATAAAGGTTGTGACTGCTTTAGCTCATTTATTTGAGTGAATCTTTAGAACCTCAATCCGATTTTATAGACATTTAAAAAATTATTAGACTGATAAACCAACAGATGTACTAAGCCATACCTTTTATAATAGTGTCTCTGGTACATTCCACAAAAGCAAAATCCCCATATTATTCTATGAAAATACTGTTTCTTATTATATTGGTTTTTTGGATGAATACAATTGCTCTCTTTCAGATTTTGATGCCGGCATAAATATTGCATTCAGACAATTAAGTTAAATAAAATCTTCTACCTATTCAAACATTTGTTTTAGAGAAAAAAAGCGAGAAGAAAAAAGTGTGTTTGTAAAAAAGAGAGTTTAAAATGAAAATAAAAATACATCTGCCAAATACAATCAGAGCTCTATATAACATGTCAAATATCCAATTACACCTAACATGAAATTATCTTTTTTATCCTTGTAGCTGATGTCGCTGTATTTGTAGGTCTAAAATTACTATCAAATGGCTACAAGTTGTCATAATCTCTGTGTAGAAAATAAGTACACAAATAAAATTCTCTACCATTCTCAGCTCTGTGAGAATGTCAACATTTAATTTTATAGAACAGATTATATTTACAATTTTCTAGTCATCTCATGGAAGGGACATGATGAATGCACTTTTTTATAAAAGGATTAATTTTGAAATTTTCCTATTTTGGCTAGGCACGATCACTCTTTACTTACCTTTTGTTGCTATTTATTTTTCCTGAGTTGTAGTAGCTAAAATGGATGTCCTTTCCTGTAGCAACTGGACAGGTACTGGGACTTCTGCCTCCTTCATAGGAGCACACAGAGTCATTATTGAATTCTATTTATCTTATTATCATGTGTAAATGGTGCTGTGATATTTACCACAACTTCAATCGGGAGGAAACTGAAAGGAGGAAAAAGGCAAATGACGAGACATTCATCTTGTACCAAAACACTCAATTCCTGGGTATATTAACAAGCTCCCCACATATGACATTTGTTTGTTATTTGTGGGGGTTCAGTTCTGAGAATACTAGCTCATATATAAAAATACACACACACCACACACACACACACAATCTCTTTAGGTAGTTAAGGGAAATTGAATGATTGGTGGATTATTTTCAAACCATTAGCAGCTCGCTGTAGGTAGTGTACATTTGCAAAGCTCTCCATTATTTCTCATTCCCAAAGACTCACCCTCCAAAATAGTAGGTATTTGAGATCTTACTATCACCATCAATTTTTCTTCCATCAGGAAATATTTCATTATGCATTTACCCCTGCTATATCTGTTATCACACGAAAACCAGTTCCTCCAGGCCATCCTTCATTTTCTGTACTCTTTTTCCCAAGGGCCATCAGGTACATGTACTTTTCTGACCACAATTCTCACCCATTTCCAAATCGTAAAACTCTACTACACCATCTCCTGGAAATTTTGATCTGTCATTGAGGAAATTACCTATATCCCCTATATCAACTTTTCTGAATGTTCTCTGTACCTCCTTGCTCTGTCTGAAAAGTGGCTGTCATCTATGAGGATAATACTTCCCCTGCCTAGACATTTCATGTGGTACTTTTTTTTCTCTCCTACAACTTTTCTCTCTTTTAAAAATCCCTGTATTTGAATCTTTAGCCATCAAATAAAATCACTTGCTGCCCCTACAAACTCTATATTAGTCTCTCTTAATCCATGAAAGATTTTACTTCCAGCTTCAGTGCTATTTTGTGTGCTCTCTCTCTCTCTTTCTCTGTCTGTCTCTCTATATATGTAAAATATGTATGTATATATATGAAATGTATATATTACATACAGTTTATAATATATGTGCATACATGTATTATACATGGGGATTTCAGTATCCAATTAGGTGCTTATTTCTTTTTATCTATAACTGTACCCGATCACCTTGTTCTTTAACCAACTACAATGACTCACTCCTATGTTCATACCCTAGATGAAGTCCTTCCTAATAACTGCAATCCTTCCATGATCTCAATTTCAAGTATCTTATTCTCTTACTACCACCCTATAATTCCCAAATCTCAGAAATTCCTTAAACCTCTTTCCTCCCAATATGCTCACTTCACAGAATCAATTCCATGGTCCAGAATTACAATGTCTTTTCATATGTTCTCATCTTTCTCACTTGCCTCTCTGTCCACAACTTGCTTGATGTAACTGTGAATGGTGAGCTCATCCAAGCCTGCCTCTGTTCAGATAAACATGGCAAGATAGAAGTATACAATCATACCGTAAGTTCTCACTTTAAATTTTTGGCCATTAACCATTTCCTTAGCTTTCTCACTCTGACCTTTTTACACCTTTTTTCCTCTCTCCTCACAAAACCTGCACCCACATCCTCAATCTCAACTAATGGTTTACAACTCCAATTTATTGAGAATATAGAGGCAATCAAATGAGAGACTATAAAAATCTCCACAATCTCGAAGACCCAGATACATGTATCTGTGACCATAGGATCTGTCTCCCCTGCTTTTACTTTGAAGAAACTGTCAGAACTTCGGTTAGGTTACTCTCTCTATTTATTTACTTGATATCATCCCTACTGGCTCTAGTAATTCTCCTTTATCACTAGTATCACCAATTTTCTCTTTTTCTGAAGCATTTTCATTTGCATATAAAATATTGTAACTTCTCATATCTTTAAAAGAAACTCACACCCACATCACCTCTTTTAAGATAGTCCCCCATTTTCCACCCTCTACATTTCTAGCAAAGCTCCTCAAAAGAGTTGAGGAGACCTCAAGAGTTGAGAGCTCCGATTCTCACCTCTCATCTCCTTTTGAGCCTGTTTAGTCAGGATCACATCTACCAAAGCAACTTTTATCAAGGTCACTATAATCCCTTTGTTGCCAAATTTAAATACAAAATTACACTTCTCATTTTACCTCACTTCACAGATGATCACTTCCTCCACCCTGAGACAATTTTCCACTTGCCTTCTAAGACATAATACTGCCCTTATTTTCTTCTTACCTCATTTCTCACAGTGTTAATGTATTTTGCTTATTTCTCCTCACATCTTCTAAATGTTGAAGTATCCCAGGACTCAGTTTTTTGATATCATATCTTCTTTATCTACACTCATCTTACGTGATCTCATCAAGTCTCATGGCTTCAAATATCATCCATTTGCTAGTGACTCAAATTTTTTGACAGCCTGTACACATTTCCTAAATTTGAGATTAAAAATTCCGTGGCCTACACATTATCTATGTTTGGATATGTAATAAAAATCTCAAAATTTAACATCTCAAACAAACCTCCTGCATGCCCTCTCTAAGCTACCTCCTCCTGTAGTCTTTCTTATCTCATCAGTGGCAACTCCATTCTTCTCTTTCCCCTCAACCAATCTTTTAACTAATACTGTTAACTCTATTTTCAAAATATATCCCAAATCACTCTCTTTTTTACCACTACCCTTCTATCACCCTAGTCTGAGCTTCCCTCTCATCATGTACCTATATCATCCCAATATCCTCTTAAGTGTATTTCTTGCTTTCTCCTTTGTCCTCCAGATCGTATTCTATCAACAAAAGTTAGAGGGAAATTTTTAAAACTCAAGTCAAATCAAGTCTCTCCCTTGCTCCATACTCTCCCATGACTTCCCATTTCATTCAGAGTACATTCCAAAATTACTTCCAAACCCTACACCATGAACCCTGATACCTCGTTTGACTTCATCTCTTACTACTCTTATTCTTTGATCACTCCTCTGTCCAGGTGTCATGATTAACTTCAAATAATCAACCTCAGGGCTGCTGCAATTGTTGATTCCTGTTCCATCTTCCAGGAGCTCTCTTCACCTAGCTGGACCTATGGTTCATTCTTTTACTTGTTTAGGTATTTTCTCAAACATTATGTTCTTAGTAAACTATTTCTTTCTCTTTTGCTTCATTTTTGCCCATATCAGTGATCATGATCTGACATAAAATATATTTTAATGATTTGTTCATCATCTTATTTCCCACAACAAGAATTTATATGCTAAGAGGGTGGAGGTTTCATAAATATTTGCCTCTGCTATATTTCTGATACTGAGGACACTGGCATGCATATAGTAAACACTCAATAAATATTTGTTGAATGAATGAACATACAATCATTTACCTATTTAGTCATTAGAAACTAAGATGACACTATTTTCCACTATAAAGTATAACTCCTTTTGTAATTTTTGTCTACATAAAGAAAATATTTATACTACACAAGAAAAATTTTTCTAAAATGCGTATTTGTCCATTTAACCAATATTTAAGAATAATTAAAAAGACTAGGAATTATCCTAGGTTTAGAAGACAATGGAGAGAAAAACACACATTTTATATCATTGGAGCTCAGAGTTTGAGACATATTATCCCAATACATACAAATAAAGGACAATTTTTGCAATTATAAGAAACATAAAAAGACACATTACATGTAACCAAAATGTTTGTACCCCCATAATATCCTGAAAAAAGAAATATAAAAAGAGATTTATATTTGACAAATATTTTAAAATTAATTCCATTTTATAATTATAAGATCTCTAACTAGAAATACTTTACATTTCTTTAACATATTTGGGGGTTTTTGTTTTGCAACTTTACCACAAGTTGTACATGATGTATACTAAGCCCTTTCCCTAGTCTATAAAGCAGTGATTCTAATTAATTATTGTCTGTAATTTGGAATTTAATTCAATAATTTTATTGATTAATATATTGTAACTTGAGATATATCATATAATACTTAATAGTTCCTATAAAAATAACAAGCTTAATTATAAAACATTTTGCTTTAGTTTAAATACATATGTAAATTTTATATACATTTTACTTATGAATGTAATGAAACAATTTATGAATGAATGTAATCAACTTATGAATGCATGTAATGAATCAATTTCCATTAAAAATGCTTTCAGAAATTTAATGTTATACAACAAGAAAAAAATTCTAAGAATATTAGAACTATTTCAAATATATTGGCTCTGGGGAGGGATATAATAAGCTGAGCAAATAAACAAATGAATAAAGATTTACAGTGTTTATGGCATATCTAATACCCTATTTCTAAAAGACCAAATATGCATCATTTGTGCTTATGTGATTGCTGATAATCAGAGATTTAATTGCAGGGTTTTAGTAAACATTTGGGAAAAAAGAAATTTATTTATTTTTCTTATGAGGGATAATTGTCATGTCTCATAATGTTGATTTTAGTTTATGTATATCATGTAGTTTGACAACCAATAAGAAAAAATGTTATCTGGAAAATAAGAAGTTTTTGAAATAGAATATTGGTATTTATGAATTGGAAAATGTCTTTAAGAACTCAGTGTTTAATGACAGTTAATGATGTTTGCTGTTGCCTGACATAAAGCATACCAAGGTCTCCAGATAATTCCCCTAAACATTTATTAAATACTGATTGCACCTGGACATGGGTTTCACATATTTTATACAATTTTACTTCCTATTACATCTAGTGACCAATTTTCCACCCAACAGAGTTCAGATTCCAATCATATCGATTTGTAATTACAATTTATAGCATAAAGCAGGTAGATTTCCCAGCTAATCAGTGACAGTTGATTGTATCGTAAAACACAAAGCTATAGCTCTTTTTATTCAAAGTTGCCTGGATGTGCACCCTTCAGAAAAATCTCTATAATTTGTAATTTAGACCTCCTTATACCAGTAGAATATTTTTGTGACGAAAACGAAGGAATTGAACCTATTAAAATAGTTTGTAAGGGTCTGGAGTTTGGGAGGTGGAACTTAAGGTGTAGTGTAGTTTCTCTTTTCTATAATGTCGTGTGATTTGCTTACCTTCAGAAATACAGGTGTTTATTGTAACAGAGAGGAATAATTTCTGCTTAGGAAGTTATAGGATATGAGGACATTACAAGAGGTAGATTGGTAGATATATGCATAGATGGGTAGATTAAGAGAAAAGGAAATATTTAATAGATAAATAGGTAAATTGTGAGTGAGTGAGTGATGACTTTTTGGTGAGAGTAACATTTGCTACAGCAAACTTTCCTCCAGTAATTTGAAACCTGACCCTCACTGTTGATATCCAGCACTCCTTTCCTTTCTCACTCTCAGCTGATATTCCTCTTTATTATTTCACGAAGAATATAATGGTAAATCAAAGTCAAATTGTCTGGCTTTTCCATTACATTGACCAGCCTAATTTTATTTGCATCCATGTGTCTTGCCTCCCCACACCTACCATCCCGCCGCCAATTGTATTGAAAAAGTTCTCTGTGCTCTTAAGCCAGCCCTCCACTAGTTCAGCATTTCACACCTGTTCAATTATGTGAAACTCTCTAGGAGTTCTCCCCTCTATCTTTTCTATAATAAATTCTTTAATCTTTTTGGATTATTTCTATCAACATACACATGCCATAATAGAACTAAATGTTAAAAGCCATGCGTCTCTTCATTCCTTATCTCTGCCAGCTACTATACCATTTCTCTGGTTCCTTTTCTTAGCAAAACAGCTTGAAAGGTTCTTTATACTTACTGTCTTCACTTATTATATCATTATTTTTTGAAACTGGTTAATCCAGACATTCCTTTTCAGTTTACTGAGATTGCGTTTCTTTTTTAAATCACCAATAATTGAACACTGCCAAATCTAGTTATCTATATTCAGTTCTCATCTTGCTCAACCAATGAGCTCTATTAGACTCAGTTGATCTCTCACTGCTTTTGAAACCCTTGGCTTCAAGGACTCAATTGTCCCTTGATTCTTCAAAAATTTTATTTTAATATATAAATCTACAGATCCAAGAAGCCCACCAATTTCCTAGCCACATGAAGAAATCAACACAAGTGGAGGTAACTACATAGATAAATATGAAAGCCATTATTTTTGGTTTGTAACATCTATTTTTCTCTATTCAAAAAATATGAAAAACAATACTTATGATGCTATGCTAATGAGTATATAATGTGAAAGATAATTTATGTAAAAACTACATAAATGAGGAGTGTTGGAGTTATATAGGAGCGGAGATTTTGTATGTTATTGAAGTTAAGCTGGCATTAATTTGAACTAAAATATTATGTTTATATTAATTGTAATCCCCGTGGTTACAACTGAGAAAATAATTCGAAATATGAAGAAAAGGAAATGAAAGGTAATCAAAATGGAACATATAAAAATCAATTAAACACAAAAGAGAGCAGTAATAGAGGAATTGAGAAACCAAAACAAAAAATGATGCATAGAAATCAAATACAGTCATCTTTCCATATTGGTGGGGGGTTGGTTCCAAGACATCCTGTGAATACCAAAATTGTGAGTTGTCAAGTCCCTTATATAAAATGGTGTAGTAGCATTTGCATATAGTCTATGCACATCCTCCTGTATACTTTAAATCATCTCTAGATTGCTTATAATACCTAATACAATGTAAATGCTTTGTAAATAGTTGCTATACATATATATGCAAATATATATATATAAAAATATATATGTAAAAATATATATAATACATATATATGTATTTTAGGAGATAATAACAAGGAACAAAGTTTATCAGTTCAATACATATATAATTTTTAAAATATTTTCAATCCTTGGTCAGTTGAATCCCATGGATGTGGAGCCCAATAAAATGAAGATCTGACTATACAATTATGACAGAAGTACTTCGTTATCATTAATTATATAAATGGATTAAACTTTCCAACTAAAAGCCAGAGACTGGCAGAATCATTAAAAAGCATGATCCTGCTGGGTGTGGTGGTGGCTCACACCTATAATTCTAGCACTTTTGGAGGCCAAGTCAGGATTGCTTGAGGCCAGGAGTTTGAGACAAGCCTGAGACCTCATCTCCACAAAAAATAAAAAAATTACCTGGGCGTGGTGGCTCATGCCTGTAATTCCAGCTACTAGGGAGGCTGAGACAGGAGAATTGCTTGAGCCCAGGAGTTTTAGGTTACAGTGACCTATGATGATGCCATTGTACTCTAGCTCAGGATACAGAGCAAGACCCCGTCTCAAAAATAAAATAAAAATAAAATAAAATAATAAAAATCATAATCCAACTATTTGCAATCTATATAAGTGCTTCACTTTAGATAGAAATACACATATATGTTGAAAGTAAAAGATAGAAAAAGATATTTCATGCCAGTTGTAACCAAAAAGAGCTGACTGGCTATAATAATACTAGGAAAAAAATAGATTTTAAGTCAAAAATTGTTACAAGAGGCAAAGCACAATATTGTATATTGAGAAAGGATTAGTTCATCAGGAAGATACAAAAACTATAAACATATACACACCCCACTATAGAAGCCCAAAATATATGAAGCAAAAATGGACAGAATTGAAGGAAGAAAGAGGTTATTGTAAAATAATAGTTGTAGATTTCAATACCACATTTTCAATATGGATAAAGTGACTAGACAGAGGATTAATAAGGAAATAGAGGGCTCAAAAGTATAAATGAAGAAGATCCACACTTGTATACAGAGCATTCCACACCACAAGAGCTAACACCACATTTTTGTCAAGTGCACATGATACATTCTAAAGGATAAACTATGTGTTAGGCCACCAGACAAGTATCAAAAAATTTAAAAAGATTAAAATTATGTGAATTATCTTCTCCAACCACAATAGAAATCTGGAAAATTAAAAAAAGTATGTAGAAATAAAACAGTGCATTCTTAACCAACATATGGGTTAACAAAGAAATCACGAAGGAAAATAGAAAATACTTTCAGTAAATAAAAAATGGAAACACAACACACCAAAAATTTGTAGAATTTGGCAATAGCAATGTTCACAGAGAAGTTTGTAGCTACAAACACCTACAATAACCTAACTTTAAACCTTGAGGAAACGGATACAGAAGAGAAAACTGAACCAAAGGCTAACAGAAGGAGAGAAATAAATACTAGAGAAGACATTACCAAAATATAGAATATGCAAGCAATAGAATCAACCAAAGCAGAAGTTGATCCTTTGAAAAGATAAAACATTTAGTTAAACTAAGAACAAAAGAGAGAAAACTCAACTCACTAAAATGAGAAATAAAAGTGAAAATATCACTACTGACCTTACAGAAAAAAAGAATTTTAAGAAAACGCTATAAAAATTTGAGTGCCAGCAAACTATAAAATCTTGAGGAAATAGGCAAATTCCTAAAAATACAAAAACTACAAAAGCTGACTCAAGATGAAAAAAATATCTGTATAAATCTATGACAATCACAGTAATTGAATCAATAAACAAAAACTTCTCAACAAAGAAAACCCAGGACCAGATGTGTTCAGTGGAGAATTTTACCAAACACTGTAAAGAACACCAAGAGGAAAAAAAAAAAAAAAATCACAGACTAATACCTCTAATGAAGGTACACGCATGAGTCTTGAAAACAAAATACCAGCAAACTGTGTCTCATAACCCATGAACAGATTATGCATCATGACCAACAGGAATTTATATCAGTAGCGTAATGTTAGTTAAACCATTAAGAATCAATGTAATATGCCACATTAGTGGAATCAAGGTTAAAAACAAACAAATAAGAAACCAACAACAACAATACTCATGATCAAACACCCCACAATCTAGGAATAGAAAGGAATAGAAATGAACTTTCTCAAATGATAAACTGCATTTATGAAAAACCTACAGCTAACATCATATTTAATGGTGAAAAATTGAAGTCTTCTAAGATTAACAAAAAGACAAGAATGTCTGCTTTGCTACTTCTATTCAACATTATGCTAGAAGTTCTAGCCAGAGCAATTAGGCAAGAAAAAAATAAAAGACATATAAATTTAAACCAAAGAAGGAAAATTATTTCTATTCACAGATGACATGATCTTACATAGAAAACTCTAAAGACTTCACTAAAAAACTGTTAGAACTAATAAATGAATTTAGTAAAGTTGCAGGATACACCAAGACACAAAAATCAATTGTGTTTATGTACACTAACAATAAATTATCTAAAAAATTAAGAAAATAATTCCATTTACAGTAACATCAAAAATTATAAGATACTTAGGAATAATTCTAATCAGGGTGGTGAAATGTCTGTACAATGACAGCTATAAGACATTGATAAAAGAAATTAACAAAAACATAAATAAATGGAAAGATATTACATGTTCATGGATTATAAAAGTTATTAATAATAGTGTTAAAATGTCCATGCTACTCAATGCAATCCACAGACTCAAAAATCCCTGTCAAAATCCCAATGGCATTTTTCACAGAAATAGAGATAATAAACTTCCTGGTAAATTTAATCTTTCATAATTATAAAATGTTTTTCTTTATTTTTAGCCATCATTTTTCCTTAAAGCCTAATTTATTTTATGGGAATTTAACTATATAAACTCTCGTTCAGTTTGTGTTTGCATAGGATTTTTTTTACCTATGCATTTACTTTCAACTTGTCTGTATCCATATGTCTTAGACTTATCTCTTATAAACAATATACAGTTGACCTTTGAACAACACAAGTTTGAACTGTGTGGGTCTACTTATACATAAACTTTCTTCTGCCTCTGCTACCCCTGAGACAGAAAGACCAATCCCTCCTCCTTCTCCTTCTCCTCCTGCTCCTCGGCTTACTCAATGTGAAAATGACAAGGCTGTGGACCTTTATTACGCTCCATTTCCACATAATGAATAGTAAATATGCTTTCTCTTCCTTATGATGTTCTTAATAACACTTTTTCTGTAGGTTATTTTTAACATAAGAATACAATATATAATACATATAACATACAAAATATGTGTTAATTGATTGTTTATGTTATCATTAGGGCTTCTGGTCAATAGTAGGCTATTAGTAGTTGTTAAGTTTTGGGGAAGCTAGAAGTTATACATGGATTTTTGATTGCAAGGAGGGTCAAAGCCTGAACCCTTGTTTTGTTCAAGGGTCAACTTTATAGTTTTTAAATCCCACTTGATGATCTTCATTTTAATTGGTTCATTTCATCTATCTCTTTCCATTTGATTTCTTCATTCTCATTTCCATAGTTTGCATGCAGCGTACAAACAAATTTGCTACCAAAGCTACTTCCTCAATTCCCTGAAATCTCATTCCCATGCTTCGAATTAGAAAGCCATGCACACAGTGCTACTGTAGATGAATTAAGGGTTTATTACCCAAAATGTAGGTAAGTCTCCCTTACTCCCTGTTGCTAGCTTCTCTACCCATGTATTCTGTCTTAGTACATTTCGTGCTGCTATAACCAATTATCACAGCTGTGTAATTTATAAAGAACAGAAATTTATTTCTCAGATTTTGGAAGCTGGGAAGTACAAGATGAAGGCATCAGTATCTGGTAAGGGCATTCTTGTTGTATCCTCACATGGCAGAAAGCAGAAAGGCAAACCCACTCTTACAAGTCCTTTTTATAGTGACATTAATCCATTCATGAAGGTGGAGTCCCCAGGACCTAAATACTTCCCATTAGGCTCCACCTTCCAACATTGTTGCATTGGGCATTAAGTTTTCAACACATGAGTTTTGGGGGACACATTCAAACCATAGCACATTCTTAAAGTAAAATGAAACAACTTAGAAACATTCACATTTAAGGTAAAAGTGAGAAAGTGAGATACTTTTCAAGACTTTTCATTCACTCCTATGATACTTGTCACTCTGGGTTTCAGGAAGTAGCAACAGTGATATATAGTAAATTTATTTATTTGTTTTCTTGTGGGTTTCAAGTAAGCTGGAATGTAAACATTGCTTATTATGAGAATTTTGTATGCCTATCATTCCATGGTTACCTATATCCTCCATTCCCAGCCACATTATATTAATATACAATAGGTATATATACACACAATTTTAGAATGTTTGTCATTTTACCAGCTCTTAATAAGTTTTCATGACATACATCTTCTTAAAATTATAATGCTAAATGATATTCATAATGAGGAAAATGAAATACTAAAAGGTCCCCACCATATTCTGAGAGTCCCAAAATATTGTCCTTATTCCCCCTCCAAATCATGCCAATACCAGATGGATATCATATAGGCAGAATTCTCATGAATTAGTTCATCCATTTATTTATTCAGAACATACTATGTGCCAAGATGGATGCTCAGAAATCACATAAGACTTTAAAATGGTTAAGATGACATGTTTGTCTTTAAAAAGCATATTTTACTTAAAATCCAAGTCATAACACTTCCAGGATATTTAATTTAATTCTTTCAAATCTTTTTTGAAATGTGTAATTTCTTCGATTTACAATTTTCAATGACTCTTCAATGTTTTTCAAATAGTATTTTAGGACCTCTATGTTGGCCCTTGCTTGTTCATTTATTATTTAAAAATGCAAATGCATGCTGATATCTTTCCTCACCTTTTATTGCATCAAAGGTATACTCATTTCTGTCTTCCTATTTGAAATGTTGCAAAGAATACAAAAAAAGCACAGATGTGAGAAAGTACTTATTATTAGTAGTAAGACACCAAATACATTTGATAAAATCTCAAAATTATTTCACAATTGCAAAGATGTGGAAACACCCCAAGTGTGCATTAATACATAAGCGGGTTAATAAAATGTGGTATATGTACACCATGCAATACTACTCAGCCATAAAAAAAAGATGAACTAATACCCCTTGTACTATCCTGGATGGAGCTGGAGCCCATTCTTCTAAGTGAAGTATCACAAGAATGGAAAAACAAGCACCACATGTACTCACCATTAAATTGGTACTAATTGATCAACACTTAAGTGCACATATGGAAGTAACATTCATAGGGCATCAGGAGGGTGGGGGGGTGGGTAAATTCATACCTAATGGGTACAGTGCACGATGTCTGGGAATTGGGCACACTTGTAGCTTTGACTTGGGCAGCGCGAAGGCAATGTATCTAATCAAAGCATTTTTACCTCTGTAATATTCTGAAATAAAAAATTTAAAAAAAATTTCTTGGTAGTTGTGAATATTGAATTATAATTTCACAGGTTAGCAAGAACATTGATTCTTAATATTCAAGAATATAATTAAAACTAATAAAATTTTATGGTAAATTCAGAGGGGAAGGAACTATGATTCTCCTGTTAGGTATGGCAAATAGTTACAGGCACAAACGTGCCACTGGATTTTTACTTAAATGAGTTTATTTTTCTTGACATCATCATATCCTCCATTTTAAATCAAATATTACAAATAAGCATGTTTTAAAGAATAAGTGTCTTATCTATATTTTGTCTCCTAAGATTACCTAAATGTAAAAGTCTGTTTTTACTGATAAAATAGCCATTGTAAGTTGAAATGATATTTTTTAAACTTGATTGTTTTAGGATGCATGGCTTACTTGAATCACCTCTTGCTGTGTTTGTGTTTCAGACATGTTTTAAAATGAACCAATCTGTTATTGCTATAATGAAAATGAAGAGGTGAATTTTCATATACTATGTACTTAATCAGATTTGTACTTGTGACCTTAGAAATATGAAGTCAACTACATTATTCTTTCAAAATTCTGCAACAAAATTTATAGACTTTAAATTGTTAATATGGAGTCTTTATTATTTTGCCATGAATGATCAAGAATCATAAGTAAAATGTTCATAAAAATTGAAAGATGTCTAGAGTTAAATGGATCTTATAATTCTATACAAAGACTTCAGTACATGTATAATTTAATCACAGACATAGTAGACTAGGTTTGTTTTTTAAAAAAGATATTCTTGTTAACTTATTGTATGATATCTCACAAAGCAATGACTTATGAAAAGTATGGAACTTATGAAGACAAATTGGAACATAAAAGGCTTTATATAGATATCCTGCTTAAACTCGTACTCTTCTATTGATATCTTTGCAAAATTATGTGGTTAACATAACTTACTCGATTTGTAAGCTTTGGCAAGTGATTTAATCTTGCTACATCAATTTCCCTATTTACAAAATGAGAATAGTTATCACATTTCAATCACGGAAACTTTTCTAATTATTAGATGATACATGCCAAATATCTAGAACTGAAGTGATGGTGGTGGTATAGTGGTGAGCATAGCTGCCTTCCAAATATCTAAACCTGAGACCAGCATATATTAAGTAGCCACTAATTAGTTTTTATTAATTATTATGTGTGGTGTGTTTAGTAATGGTGGGCTTGATAAATTAGCATTCATAAAAGAATAAAATTAACATTTTGGAAAATTATAAAAATCTTAGGTTGAGATATATTGCAGAAAGGGAAAATTTCTCTTTTCTGTCTCAACTTTATTAATGGTATAGTAACAAGTCTTACCTTTAATGAAACATCTTTGAATACTATATGTCTTATTACAAAAAAAATTACCAATGTATATGTAAAGCAAGATGTCATCCTTTTTGAAAACCCTGCTGTTACAGATTGTCAAAATCTCATAAATTCTGCAACCTCTAAATACCTGGCACAAATATGCTAATTTTCAAAGTATGGCCTCATGATCATCTGGTTCTGAATATCTTAGCTGCTAATTAAAGTGGCTAGTTTAGAAAGGCAGCTTCCTGGGCCCCAGCCAGACTGAATGAATCAAAATCTCAAGAGTCAGGCTCAATCAGTTCTCTTTCTAACAAGCTCTGTAGGTGATTTTTATACACAGTAAAGTTTGAGAAATTCTAATACAGAATGACATAAGAAAATGCTATCAATCACTATGCCTTCTGGCTTTCACAAGAGTGAGAATTTTCTCCTTTCTTTTACAAATAACCTTTGATATCCATCTTGGATCAGTCAAGGAAATGAACAGTGATCGCTGTTAGCCATTTTAAGGCTTCAAATGGAGACTCACATCTGTTACAGAGTGGGAATAAATACAATAGCAATCAAAGTTTTTTGTTTTAACTGACTGATGGATTTTGATGTAATTTTCCTTTCTGTGAAGTGTAATAAACTCAACTGTCCCTTTTGACATTCCCCAGAGAAATAAGAGTAGACTGTCTTTTTTAATAGAGCTGAATGATATCTTTTGAGGTAAAATGGTGATAGTGCAATTTATCAAACTTTAATTTCTTTTTAGAAGTGATTTTGATAAACTGATTATAACTAGAGGATTTAGATTTTTGGTAATGCTGCTAAATTTGCATTTCATAAATATTTACAATATTAAAATTTATTTTTATGTTTCATAGATATTGTATTACCTCCAAAGGAAAACTACAAAACACTGGTAATTATTCAGATGATGAGGTCAAATGATAAACTCAAAAAATTGATAAATTAATTACAAACATAAAAAGGCAACCTTTAAGAACATTGAAATGAAATTATTTTATTTTGACTAAAATTGATTTTTTTCTCTTATATGCTATATATGTACACAACAAAAAAGTCATGATTTTATGGTAAGGAATTTATTTCATGATGTCTCAAGTAACAAAATGTATATACTCAGGGGGAAAATACATGTGTCGTATGGCTATAGTATATACCATTACTGATTTGAAGTTCAAAGTGATGAACAAGTTCAATTGTAAGTATCATTAGCAATAAATTATAGATACATGCAAAGAGATACATTTTTGACTGGGAAATTGGTGACTACCAAGATAATATATAATCAATACGCAGAGTACAACTTCAAAGTTGTCTGTCTGGGCAAAGTGTAGGACTTTTGATGCTGGCATTCACCAAACGATATCATTTGCTGGAATTCATCAAGCAATGAACACTCAGGGGCAATGCCATCACTAGGGGATACTATGTTGTTGCCAGAATGCAGGTTACTGGTACCCTCTTTGCTTTGCTGAAATTTAAGCAAACTCCGATGATGGTATAAAACAAATATTTGCTCTTATGTTTTCATTAAATAATTATCTAAAAACAATTAAATGGGAATTATTATTTGTATTAATGTGCATATTTCTTCCCCACATTTTTTGATCACTTATTGTCTATTCGTTAATGCTTTCCACCACTCCTGTAGTACCATATTTCACTTTTAACAAGAAAATTCTGTCTTCAGCAATGACCAGAATAATTTTGTAGGATTGATGTCCTCTTAATGGCATATGGTGAATTCAGAACATTTGGACAAATACCCACTTTCTTTTAACTGGCATTCCTCAGAAGTAAATTCCTCATAAATGTCTGAAGTCCTATATTTCATCGTCCTTTTTCTGATTTGTGCTTCACTCTAATTTAGAATATAACTCATGGGTTCTATAATGCCTCTAACTGACTGCAATTCTGTTGTATGGATAAATAATATCAACTTTTAAAAGTAAGAAAAGATGCTCTTTAATCATAACTTAATTTCATTACAGTTGTATAACATTTTTTCTTTTTGATAAATCTTTAGAATTTGCTTCAAAATGTTTATAAAATCAGCATGTCCAGGAAGTGATTACCATTGTATACTTAGCTGTGCCACAGTTTAAATTCACAAACTATTAAAATATCATTAGGGGAATAAAAACTAAACTCTTTTATGCTAATATTGAAACTGTTTCTGGCTTTTCTGCACTCATAAAATGTTTAATTTCTAATTAGAACTATGGGAATAAACAGTGGAGAATTGAGCAATAAATCAGATATACCCTATTCTGAAACTCCCAGAGATGCCACCTCCTAAAAGCCCTCAAGTTAGGTATATTTTATAGTCACAGAACACCAGGATCCTAAGGGATCTTAGAGACCCTCTAGTCACGTCTCTTCTTTATACAGATAAGAAAATTGAGGTCCGAAGATAATAAGTAGTAAAGCGAACAGCCCTATTGGTGGAAGTGCTAGGACTAAAACGTTGTCTATCAACAAGTTCAATGATTCTTCCACAAAACCACTCCATTATCTGTTGTCTTCCTCTTGGGAAAAGCTAAAAGTCAGCTAAAATTGAAATAAAATTAACTTCAGGTTGCTTTTATCCCACATTCTGTTAAGTACTCAGCGCCACGTCCTAGATTTGTAATATTCCCAAGGACTTTTGTTCTCAATTACTTTTAATCATCATACTCCAGCTTCTTTACAACTCTCAGTCTCATTAAAGAACTATCCTAAGTTGATTCTTGTCACTCTATTCTCTGTTGTCCCAGACACTGAACCTTTATGTGGTTCTCCAGAAAAGCAGTCAAAATGTACTAATATTTTAGGGAGATTCACTTTGCCACCATATATGTAACATAAAATCCCTGCTCTTAAAATAAGTCATTTTTTTTCTCATGTATTCCTTTTCTCCATATACTCCAGGTTAAGTTTCTAGGTATCCTCTTTCCTCAATACTTTTATACTTCTTCCCTATTCCTTCCCATTTTCTTTCAAGAACCATTCCAAGAAACATAGTTCCTCTGACATAAGTATACAGAGAAATTTAATATCCCAGGCCCTTACCACGTACCAGGCATAGTTCCTCATAACTAAGATGAACTGAATTTCTCTGAACTAAAAAAAAAAGAAAAGAATTTCTATTTTGGATTTCATCCTTCCACAACAGAGAATGAGCAGGAGAAGGCATTGACATTTCATAGTTTTCCTTCTTTCTCCAATACCAATCTTTGTAAGTAAAAAGGAGTTAATTTTATACTGACTTAAATTAAGGCACCACCATAGTTGGAAGAAAAATTAGTCAGATTTGCTTGCAAATAGCCTCATTTCTCCTCCAGGTGCACTAGCATTTAAAAATAAAGGCAAAATAAAATAAGCTAGGTGTGGTGGTGCACATGTGTAGTCCTAGATATTCAGCAGTTTGAAGCAGGAGATTCGCTTGAGCCCAGGATTTTGAGCCTGCAGTGAGCTATGATCACACCACTGCACTCTAGCCTGGGCAATAAGACACTGTCTCAAGAAAAAAAAAAGAAGAGCAAATTAAATCCCAAGTAAGAATTAGAGCAGAAATCAATTAAATTGAAAACAGAAAATCAATGACCAAAATTAAAAAAACCAAAAGCTAGTTCTTCGAAAAGATCAATAAAATCAATAAGCCTCTAGCCAACCTAACTAAAGAGAGGGCATACATTACTAATATCAGAAATGAAAGAGGAGAAATCACTATGAATCCTGTGAACATTAAAAAAATAATAAAGGAACATTAGGAACAACTCTATGCTCACAAATTTGATAACCTAGAGTGGACCAATTCCTTGAAAGACAGAATTTTCAAACCTCACTCAAAAATAAATAGACGAACTGAATAGGCCTGTATCTATTAAAGAAATTTAACCAATATTAATAACCTTCCAAAACAGAAAGCACCAGACCAAGATGGGTTCACTGGTAAATTCTACCAAACACTTAAGGATAAAATTATATCAACTCTACCATCTCTTTCAGAAAATACAACCAGAGGGAATACTCCCTAACTCATTCTATAAGCCCAGCATATTCCTAATATAAAAACCACATAAAGACATTACAAGAAAAGAAAACTACAGACCAATATCTATCATAAACATAGATACAAAAGTCCTCAACAAAATATTAGCAAATTAAATCCAATAGTGTATAAAAATAATTATACTCCACGACTAAGTGGAATTTATGCTAGTGTGCAAGGATGGTTCAACATTTGCAAACCAAATAATGTAATCTAACACATCAACAGTCTAAAGAAGAAAAATCACATGACCATATCAATAGTTGCAGGAAAAACATTTGACAAAATCCAACACCCATTCATAAGAAAAGCTGTCAGTAAACTATGAATAGAGGGGGAACTTCCTCAAGTTGACAAAGAACATCTACAAAAAATCTACAGGTAACATTATGCTTTCTGGTGAGAAACTCAAGTCTTTTCCACTAAGATAAGGAACAAGGCAAGGATGTCCTCTCACATCACTCCTTTTTAACATCATATTGGAATTACTAGATAATACAATAAGACAAGACAACAAAAGAAAATGTATACAGATGGAGAAGGAAGAAATAAAGCTGTTTTATTTGTTTGCAGGTGGCATGATTATTTACATAGAAAATTCAAAATAATCAAAAACGATAAAACTCCTGTAACTAATAAACAATTACAGCAAAGTTGTAGGTTAATATGCAAAAGTCGATTGCTTTCCTATATACCAGCAATGATTAAGTGGAATTTGAAATTAAAAACACAATACCATTTACATTGGCACCCCAAGAAATGAAATACTTAGGTATAAATCTGAAAAAATATGTACAAGATCTATATAAGCAAAACTATAAAACTCTGATAAATGAAATTAAAGAACTAAATAAATGGAGAGATATTCCCTGTTCGCGAATAAGAAGACTCAATATTGCCAAGATATCAGTTTTTCCCAACTAGATCTATAAATTTAATGAAATTACCACCCAAATCTCGTCAAATTATTTTGTGAATATTAACAAACTGATTCTAATGTTTATATGGATAGTCAAAAGACCCAAAATAGCCAACATAATATTGATGGATAACAAAATTGGGGGACTAACACTACCTGACTTCAAGACTTACTATAATGTTACAATAATCAAGACAATGTCATATTTGTGAAAGAACAAATAGATTAATGAAACTTGGTAAAGAGCCCAGAAATAGACCCACATAAATGTTGTCAATTGATTGTTGACAAAAGAGCAAAGGCAATGTAATGAAACAAAGATTGTCTTTTCAGCAAATGGTTCTGGGACATCTGGACATCCATATAAAAAAAAAAGTGAATGTAGATGTAGACTTCACTTCTTTCAAAAAATTAACCCAAATGGATTATAAGCCTAAATGTAAAACATGAAAATATAAAATCTCTAGATAATAAATGAAAGAATATCTAGATAACCTTGTGTATAGTGATGAGTTTTTACACACAACACCAAAGGCACAATCCATTAACAAAATAAGCTAGACTTCATTAAAATGAACAAACTTATGCCCTGAAACAATATCAAGAAAAGGAGAAGACAAGCTACAGACTGGGAGGAAATATTTGCAAAAAACACATGTGACAGAGGATTATCATCCAAAATATGCAAAGAACTCTTGAAACTAACTGAACAATAAGAAAACAAACAACCTGATTAAAAAATGGGCTAAAGATCTTAACAGACACCTCATCAAAGAAGACATACAGGTAGCAAACATATGAAAAGATTCTCTACATCATATGTCATCAGGGAAATGCAAATTTAAATAATAATGAGATAAAACTATGCACCTATTAGAATGGGCAAAATCTGGGACACTAACAGCAAGCACCAAATGGTTGCAATGATGTGGAGCAAACAATAGGAACTTGCAGTCACTGCTGGTAGGAACGCAAAATTGTACAGCCAACCTTGAAAGACAGTTTGGTGGTTTCTTATAAAAGTAAATATACTCTTACCATACAATCCAGAATTTAGGTTCCTTGGTATTTACACAAAGAAGTTGAAAACTTATGTTCACACAAAAACCTGCACATGAATGTTTATAGTAGCTTTATTCATAATTGCCAAAACTTGAAAGCAATCAAGATGTCCTTTAATAGATGAAAGGATAAATGAACTAAGGTACATCCAGACAAGGGAATATTATTACCAATTACTAATTAGTACTAGAAACAAATGATGTATCAAGCTATGAAAGGACTTGGAATAACCTTAAATGCATATTAACAAGTGAAAGAAGTCAATTTGAAAAGACTCTGTACCATACGATTCCAACTATATTACATTATGCAAAAGGAAAAAGTACGGAGACAGTAAAAAGATCATTGGTTTCTAGGGGTTGGGAAGGGGAAGGTTGAATGGGCAGAGCACAGAGGATTTTTAGAGCAGTGAATTTTTCTGTATGATATTTCTGAATATTTCTGATATTTCTGTATGAGACTATGATGTAATGATGGATATATACCATTATACATTTGACTAAACCCACAGAATGTATACCACCAAGGATAACCATAATATAAACTGTGGACTTTGTGTGATTAAGAAGTGTCAATGTAGGTTCATCAATTGTAACAAATGCACCACTCTGGTGGGAAACATTGATAATGGGGAGGCTGTGCATGTGTGAGGTCAGGGGGTAAGTGGAAAATTTCTGTACCATTCTCTCAGTTTTGCTGTGAACTGCTCTAAAAATTAAAGTCTTCTAAAAAAACACACTAGGACTACATACTACATATATTATGTATATGTGTGCATATATGTATATATTTGTGTATGTATGTGTGTATTGATATATATATACACACACTTATGTAAAACAATATTTATCTCAAAATTTATGAAATGAAACATGATAAACAATAATGGAATTTGTCAAATACTCGGAACAATATACTGACATAGATTTACCTCAGCTCTCCAGAGAAAAGTTTATCTCATAAAATCTTGTTTATGGGCCTTTTTTAAAACAGATTTTTTTTTTTTTTTTTGAGACAGAGTTTCACTCTGTTGCCCGGGCTAGAGTGCCGTGGCATCAGCCTAGCTCACAGCAACCTCAAACTCCTGGGCTCAAGCGATCCTACTGCCTCAGTCTCCCGAGCAGCTGGGACTTCAGGCATGCACCACCATGCTCAGCTAATTTTATATGTGTGTATATATATATGTATATATATATATATATGTATGTATATGTATATATACATATATATATATATATTTAGTTGTCCAGATAATTTCTTTCTATTTTTAGTAGAGATGGGGTCTTGCTCTTGCTCAGGCTGGTCTCAAACTGCTGACCTTGAGCGATCCACCCGCCTCGGCCTCCCAGAGTGCTAGGATTACAGGCGTGAGCCACCACGCCTGGCCTTAAAACAGATTTTTAAAATAATTTTATAATAGAAGATTTATGAAAATAATAGAGTTCACCCAGCTTAACATCTTAACAACAGTACGATGATCAAAACCAATAAATTAATCTTAGTATAATGTTATCAACTAATACATAGAACTTATTTGGATTTGACTAGTTTTCCATTAATTGTTTTTATTCTGATCCATGATCCAATCCAGGATCACATAATGCACTTGTTTGTCATGTCTCCATAGTCTACTCCAATCTGTGACATCTCTCCTATCTTCCCCTGTTTCTCATGATCATGATCCTTTGGGAGAGTACTAGTCAGTTGTTTTCTAGAATGTCCTTCAATTTTCTTTTTTCTGATATATTCTAAGGATTACATTGGGGTTATGCAATTACTGAGGTAGGATACCACAGAGTTGCTATGTCCTGCTCAGTGCTTTATGTCAGGGATACATGATGTTTATATGCATAGCTGATGTTAACCTTTATCACTTGCCCAAGATGGTGTCTGCCAAAACACTCCACTATAAATTTACTATTTTTTCCTTTGAATTTTCTAAATAGTTTTGGGTAAAACATGTAATTAATACTCATTATTCATCGATTTCATATTTGTGAGTTAAAATTTATTTATAATCTCAATATCAATAATCATGGCAATTTTGCAGTCATTCATGGACATGCACAGAAAAGCAAAATATTTGTTGCCTATCATTCATGTTCCCAACTGAGAACAAACAAGCTGATGTTCTGCCTTTTTTTTTTCAAGTCTCATACTATAAACAAGTGTCCTATTTGTAGTCTATTTAGTGCCACGTTTTTCACATTTTTGTGCTTTTGGTGATTTGATTGCTTTAAATGGCCCACAAGTGTAGTGCTAAAGTGCTGTCTAGTGTCTATAAGTACAAGAAGGCTGTGATGTAGCTTATGGAGAAAATAACATTCAGGCGTGAGTTATAGAACTGTTGTCAATGAGTTCAATGTTAATGAATTAACAATATATATTAGATAAGGTGTCTTTAAACAGAATTATATCACACAAGGTTATGCATTTATTAATTGACAAAATGTGATCAGGGGCTTGCATCAATCTGACCTTGTTTTTTCCCTGGGAGCAATGGTTCAATATTCACTAATTCAGTGTTACCGGCAATATTATAGAACATTACTATGGATAATGAGAATTGACTATAATTTTAGACAATACAAATATCCTGTTTCTGTTTAAACTTTGACCCACCCACTTTACAGTCTATTATTGGATACACCCTAAAGCAATTATTACTGTGGTGCTCCAATGGTGATTTTCTATTTTCCTCATTTCTAAAGTGAAATTCTTTTGAAATGAAGTTGTTGCTTTGTCCCTAATTATCTATCTACTTTGAGAAAAACACTCCCCGAACCACACTTTCCTCTAAACTCCATAGTGTTCAACACAGAAGACGACTTCTGTGACCAAATACGGGTTTTTCCCCACACACCAAGGAGCAGCCACCACCTGCGTGTCCTCTAATTCAATTCCAACACTATCTACCAAGAGATAGTGTCAGATCACACAGGGTGGGGGCTCAGTCCCCAAGACTGCCTCCTGTAGACATCAGTCACAAGTCCAGGCCTCCAAAGCTTCTGACCGACTGGCTTCAAGTTGGGGTTCCCATGACCTCCTTCCTCTTCGGGTTAAATTAATTTACTGGAGAGGCTCACATAACTCAAGGAAACACATTTAGTGATTTATTAAAATGGATATTACAAAGGATACAGATGAAGAGATGCATAGGGTGAGGTATGGGGGAAGGGGCTCAGAGCCTACATGGTCATACCACCTCCCAGGAACCTCTTCGTGTTCAGCTATCTAGAAGCTTTCCAAACCCAGTCCTCTTGGGTTTTAATGGAGACTTCATTATATAAGCATGATTGACAACTATGTAGAAATGCAACTGGACAAAAAGTGCACAATCTAAACCCAGAAAGGCCCATCTGTTCAGATTCTTCCTGGCCTCTCTGGGTAGCATTCCTTCCTCCGGGATATGGGGCAGTACCCTCTCCGGAATGAGGGTCTTTTGACCCACAGTCAGATTAGAGTCCTGCCTTGGATAGGTGAAAGGAGGACAGGAGAAGGTCAGAGAGAGAGAGAGATTCTATCTCCTGAGGGCTGCTCCTGAGGCCTAAATTGTCCCAACATTATAACAAGTACTATGGGAGTTATGAAACTCCATAGGAACTGTGGATGAAAACCAAAATATATGTATATCATATAACACCACACTATCTATTAATATCTATGTATCTATCTATCTTAACCTTTGAATTATAATCCAGTATAATGGCTATTTGGGTTTTTTGCTCTAGTCTATGGCTACTGGGAGCTCTTTCAGGCTGGCTCCTGTGCCCTTTCAATATTTTATGTCCCTCAATTCCCAGCACTCTTTTTAAGCACTTTCTTAACTTCTGGCATCACAAGATACTCCAGACTCATCTTTCATTTTCTCTGCCCCAACCTTGGAATCTGCAAGTTCTCCAAGAAGCACTGGTTCTTTCTACCAGAGAATGATAATTTGAATTCATATCTGGGTGCTAGGAGTAGCTGATTGCTACTGGGGTATCACTGTATCTAGCTCTTCTGAGGGAATAGGTCTAAGAAATAAATGTATACTAGCTTGTGCAAACACATCTAAATTTATTTCTGCATCTATTTTTCCTCTACATAATTTTTAAAATGTGCTCATATTGTTTTTTTCTAATTCTAATCCAGTAACACAGGGTTAATTGCAGCTTTCCCCATCCTTACTTTTAACTTCTTTCTCTTACGGGGAGAAAGCTGGATCTCATTATCTACAATGATCAACCTTAGTATACAAATAAAGTAGTTTCAGAAATGTTAATTTATACACCAGTGGGAAACAAATTTGCCAACTAGAGCGTATTGTTTGTATCAAGTTCTTTTTGTCTTTATTCTTGCAGTATCTAAATGAAACATTGTCTTTCAAAGCTATTTTTTCCCTGTCCCCTTCAATGTGATTACATGATGAATTTGTAATGCAGTTAGATTAATTTTTTGCAGACTACATTCCATGCTTTCCATCACGTGCTGATTTATTTTTTTTAAATTTGTCAGTAAAATTCATATTTTCTGGTCTACACTTCTCTGCATTTTGGCAAATACATAAAGCTTTGTGTCCGTCACCACATTTTCATAGAGAACTGTTCCACAACTCTAAAAATTCCCCCATGCTACACCTTTATAGGTCTGCTAGAAATTAATTCTTTCCATGTTTGTTTGCTGAGAAAATCTTTATTTCTTTTTGATTCTGAAGAGATAAATTTGATGATTCTAGAATTATAGATTGGCATTTGTTTTTCCATCAGCACTTTAAAGAAATACAACAGGTGGTTAACTTAAGGAGACCATTTGGCCAGTAAAAGTGTATTTGTAGTCTTGTGGGTTCTTATCACTTTATGAGTAATGAGGGGTTGAGTAAGAAAGAAACATGGGACCTCTGGGTTTAGAGATATCAATCAAACCCTATAAGTGATTCAAAAAACAGACTTCAGTATGTCTAAAATTGTATGCAGGAACAACTATAAGGTAAGAGTGCTTATGTACTGAACGAGGTTTATGATGACAAATCATAGGTGGAATAGGTTAGCAGAAGAGGCAATGGATTGAGAGATCCTAACTGAAGAGTTGCCTTGCCAGGCAAACAAAAATCCCCAAAGGATATGCAAGATATACAGGGCATATATTTTCCTTCTACTTATCTTTTTTGTGAAAGAGTAGCTTTGGGTCGTCCAAGGGCTCACAAGCCCATTGTTTTTCTGGCTTCTGAGCTGGCAGGGAGTTTTCTGGTGTTGTCACTTTGACACAAGTGTGATGAACCCATGGTTTCAGTCCTGTTAACTTGACCAATGACTGTGTGGTCGGGAGCACCTCAAAAGGTCCAATCCAATGCATCTTCAGTTGATCCTCAGGATGTTGGTTCTGCCAAGTTTTGAGCAACACCTTATCTCCTGGCCTCAAGGAATGGAGGGGTACATGCCTCGGAAACCAGAACCTGTTGGAAGCAAACTCAGAGATACTAGTTAGCATATTACCAAGCTGTTTTACATATGATTGACCCTCAATTTCTGGGGGCAAGAGATCATTAGGTAAGATTTGATTAAGGACCTTCAGAAATGGTCTCCCATATAAAATTCCAAAGGGGCTAAGTACCAACTTACTTCTGGGTACCACCCAAATTCTCAGCAGTGCAAGGGACAATACTTTATCCCAAGTTAAGCTGGTTTCTTGTATACTTTAGAGACAGTCTTCTTTAGAGTTTTATTCATTTTTTTCCCTAGGATTGGGATCTCCACAACAAATATAATTTCCAATCAATTCCTCAAATTTGTGATAATTCCAGAGTAACCTTGGCAACAAAGTCAGCTCTGTTATCACTTTAGAGAGTTTGAGGAAGTCCAAACCTGGGAATTATTTCTGTTAAAAGAACTTTAGTGACTTCAGAGGCCCTTTCATTCCTAGTTGGGTAGGCTTCAACCCATACTGAAAAAGTATCACCAAAGACCAATAATTATTGAAAGTTTCCAGGAACTTCAGTCATCATGGTAAAACTTATTTGCCAATCCCCTCCAGGGAAGGTTCCTCTCTATTGGGTCCCTTCTCTAAGGGATGGCTGTGAACTGCCTGAAGGTTATGAGTTGTTTCTCAGGCATATGGGGCAACTCTGGATTGCAGCTTGAATAGTCCTCTTCAGGTTGGTCCCACCAAGATAAGGTTGTATCCGTTGTAAGGTGGCATCTCACTCAAAATGGGTGCTTTGAGGAACTTATTCAAGTACAGGTCTGATAAGGGGCTCAGGAAGAAGGGCTTTTCCTTCTTCATTTATAAGCCATTTCTTGTCATTATTTTTTGCAAATCTCCATTCTTTAGCCCTTTCCAAATCCATTTCAGAATATTTGGGGTCATGGTTATCCACTTTGGGAGGAGATTAAGGCCAGTTGGTTGGGCAATTGCCAGGCTGCTCTTTTGGGCATCAAGTCTGCCATGGAGTTTTCTTTAGTAACATGGGTGTCTGTTCTCTAATGTTACTGGCAGTGCGTAATGGCTACCTTCCTGGGCAGCAAAACAGCTTTTAATAACCCAAGAATTTGTGGTCTGATTTAATTTCCTTATTTCCAGAGGTAAGGTACCCTCATGTCATGCCTTCCAAATAGCTCCATGAGCATGTACCACCATAAAGACATAATTAGAATCAGTATGAATATTGATATGCTTACTTTTCTGGTGGCATAGGGCTCTAGTTAGTACAAGTAATTCAGCCTTCTGGGCAGACATCGTGATGAGGTTGGGTGGGTAGGGCTTGTACCTCAATTATCTGTGGGCTGGTAACCACAACATACCTAGTTCCATAAAGCTGCTTTCATCCATAAAGAATTCCCCATCTGGGTCTGGCGGGGGCTGATCAGTCAAATCTGGAAAACTAGAATACACCTGATCGATGATTTGCATGCAATCATGGACTGGTCTTTAGGCATCAGAGTAGCTACATTTAAGGTTGACTCCACCTTCAATGTTACATTAGGATTATCTAACAAATTAGCCTGATATTTACTCAACAGGCCATTAACCAAAAATCTCCCTTTTGTTCTAGTGGGGATAATACATAATGCATGGTGTGAACAGTCACTGGTTGCCTGAGGGTAAACTTCACACCTTCCCATAAAATATCATATGCAGCAACAACTCGTCTCAAACAAGTGGGCCATCCTTTTGTTACCACATCCAGTTGCTTAGAGAAGTAGACTACAGATCTCTTATGGCCCCTTGAAGTTTGTGTCAATACCCTGAGTCCATCGCTTGTGTTTTTGGAGTGAACATAAGTCCAGGAGGCCCAATGTGGGGGCGGTCATTAATTTTTCTTTAATAGTCAAGAGAGTCTTGTGGCATTTCCCTATTAAAGTAAGGGGCTCCTTTTCTTTCCTTTTTTAAGGCTTCATAGAGGAGTTTTTCTATTAGATCAAAGTTAGGAATCCAAATTGTAACGGCTTGTTAGTAGTAGGGACTGCTACTTAGTTTACAACCTCTCTCCCGTCTGAGAGGAGGTTTCCAGTTCCCTGAGACAATTCGAACCCCAAGTATTTGACAGTGGGAAGTGAAATCTGATGTTCTTTTTTTTTTTTTCTCTGAGATGTTTTATATCCTTTACCAGACGGGGAATTTTATACGCTTAGAGCATGCTGTCTTGATTCAGCTTCGGTCTCACTGGCTATCAGGATATCATCCACATACTGCAAAATTGTTCCCTCATCTATAACTGTTTCCTTCAAATCTCTGGCCAGAATCTCTCTGAAGATTGTTGAGGAGTTTTTAAACCCCCGAGGAAGGCCGGTCCAGCAGTACTAGCACTTGCCTCTAGATTTTGTCTTCCCATTCTAAAGCAAATAGTTATTGGGATTTGGGAACAAGAGGAATGCAAAAGAAAGTATCTTTTAAATCTATTACCAAAAACCAAGCATAAGTTCCACATAAAGTGGTAAGAAGGGTGTAAAGATTAGGTACCACAGGATGGATATCCTCCACTATTTGATTTATTGCTCTTAGATCTTGAACAAACCAGTATTCCTGGGTTCCAGGATTTTTAAATGGGAGAATGTTAGTGTTGTAAGAATGACAGGGTATAAAAAGTCCATATTCTAAAAAGGCTAAAGCTAAGGGTTGAAGGCCCTCCTTAGCTTGAAGTTTCAATGGGTACTGCCTGAGTCAGGCTGTGGAGGAGAAGTTTCCAATTTTACCTTGATATGGATGGGGTCCACATGTGCCCTTCCAGGTTATACCTCAGGGTTGACTTGATTGAGAACTTCAGTGGGCAGAACTTGAGAAATGACTAACGGGATCAACAGAGTTACCTGCAATGCACAGGCATGTTCTGGAGGAACTCCAATATGTACTTGTTCTGAAAAGTCACTTGAACCTTCAACTTAGAAATAAGATCTCAACCCAGTAACAGGAGAGGGCACTCTGGCATGTAAAGAAAGCTGCGTGTGAGGAAAGAATTTCTGACAGCACAAATCTAATTGTGCCGGAGAAATGAGGATCCCGCTCCAATGGTAGGACAGGGGTTTTACATTTGGATTCTCATTCTCCAATCTTCATAAAGGTTTCTGTCTTCTGCACTAAAATGTTACATTTAATCTGATCTGGCATGTTTTGATAAAGAAGCATAAAAAACTGCACATAAGGGATTCCATCCCATTTCCCAACCCAATGACAAAATAAACCTAATTGGAGAATAGTATCATAGTCTAGTAATCCATTAGGAAGCCAGATCTCCACAAACCCAAGATAGTACTAGGGCCAAGTGGTATTACAAAAGAATATCATTTTCTTTTTCTCCATAGACTCATGGTTATATTCAGAACAGTTTCGAAGATTGCAACCCAAAGGGCTACATTTTGTGATCGAATTTCAATTTCCCCTGGCCACGCACGTACACACAGCAACATACACTTGCTCAATACCCACAAAGAAAGTTTCGAACAAACTGCAGCCCTGACAAATAAGCCTAGGGAGTTCAAAATGAAACACTTAAAGTAGTTCCCACTTTCACAGATTGTGGGGGCTTTCCAACCCCAAATCAAAAGGGAATCTCCTCAGAATTCCTCAGATTGAGAGGGGCTTTATTTACTCTGTGATACCTTCAAACAGCACTTACCAGTCTGGACCCAAATGCCAAAATCCAGAGGTCGTTTCCTCTGAAGCAATCAGGAGGCAATCACGAGTGCATTGGAAGTCAGTGACAGCTGAGTTGATGGGAGAGTCCAAAGCCGCCCTCTGGCAAATATGGCCAGGCAGCTGCTAAAGGAAGTTTTTGGTTTCTCCCTGCTCTGCAGCCACTGAACCATGAGCAATGCCTTCCTGGTCAGGGAACTAAAATTTTTATTGAAACCACAAGGGCGTTTCCAGCCTAGATCCAGTTGCTTGCTGCACAAAGATCCAATTGTTGAGACGATGAAGGTTGCCAAGGAAGAAAGAAATTTTAATGCGAAAGACAGAAGTCTGTCTGTCAGGAGAATAGGAGAAATAGTCTCAAATCTGTCTCCCCAACCAATGGAGATCATGGGCTTTATAAGGAGGGGCCACATGAATTGGGATAGGTCATGTGCATTAGGGCAAGTCGTGGGGGATGATGAGTGTTGATGTCAGGAATCTTGTACTGGGGCCTTCTGAATCTCAACTCCTTTGTCTTGTGAAAATTCAGCCATTTCTGGGAAACAACAACCGACAAAGTTCAAGTAGTTAGTTAAGGGAAGAGATTATTAAAAAAACATACGTGGTCATTGAAATTTGTTCACAGAGCTGGTTACATATTTATCTCTCATCTCTCTCTGCAGTCACGAGCTCTCCTTGGATTTGAGACTAGTGACCTCAGCTCTCTGGTGGTTCAAAAAATGTCATAAAATTTGAAATTGGTCTGGCATTTTACTTTATTTCAATTTTGGCAAGAACGTTTAACATGTGATCTATGTTCTTGACAAATTATTGTTGACTATAGGTACAATGTTGTATAGCAGATCTGTAGAGCTTATTTATCTTGTTTAACTTAGCTTTTTTTTTATTGCAAGGGTAGAAGCAACACTCCTTTCAACTCTCTAAAACCCAGGGTGGAAGCCAAAATCATTACTTACATAGTTTCAATTATCACAATTGGAGTAAAAATCTTTATCTCCATCAGTATCTTTGACAATCAATGTCACTTTTTTAAACTTACTGTTAAAAATTCAACTTATTTCACATTTGAACTTAATGTTAAAAATTTAACTCAGCAGAATTCTTATTGTTGAGTGCAAAGTATATAGCATATGTAAATATTTGATACCTACTAAATTATTTTCAGGATGTTTCAGAAATGTGTCAGAGTATTACTTTTATATTTTAAAATGATAATTGATTTTACAGTTTCCTTAAACAGTTTAAAATTTATAATATACAATCATCTGATTAAAGTGAAATAATAAAGCCTAGATATTGCTCTATTAGAAACCAAACAGTAATATTATTTGTGTTTCATGTGGACAATTTTCTTTTTCCCAAATTGAAAATGAAAAGCAGAAATTTTCAGTCTAAAATAAGGCTCATGAGAACATAAAATTATAAATTTCTTGCATATCTTTCTTTACAAAAGTTTCAGCACAAGATCCGGAAAGATATAGATCATACGGGCATGCTTCTTTTTTATTTATTTGGCTTGGTCATTGCTTGATTATTAAATTAAATGTGAGATTTCTATGTAGCCTATGTTGAATTACACTAGCAAAAACAAATGGTAATGTCAGTGTTCTCAAATAGATTGTGTACTCGGTATTGGATCATTTTACCAAAGAGCACAAAGATATAGCAGTGATTTTTATTTACAAATGCTCTTAAGAAGCAAATTGATGTAATTGTACAGATATATTTTGTATAAGTTATATATATAGTGTATATATTCTATGCATATTTTGTATATATTATATATTGTGTAATATATAAATATGTATATGTTCTATATTTTTAAGTTCTATTGGGGCAATCTCCATTATTTGCTCAGTAGTTCATTGGAGACTGTGTGCTTTCCCTTTTTGTTTGGATCACCTGTTGATATTTTACTTTTATTTACACATTTTTATTTTTTTGTATCTATCATCCAGGTTATATTCAAACCCAGGGTACTCTTTGTTGTTCTCTGAGCCACCTTATCTCTTTGTGCATTCCTACTTGCTCCTGCCCACTGAGACAGATAATTGGAAAAAGACTCCAGTACTTGTCACACTGTAATGACAATGAAATGAGAGAATCCATTGTGATTGAGTGAGCCTCGCATTGCCAGGGCACAAATTTCTTAAAGGCTTATAGGACAAGACTAGTGACATGATGCTAATTGTAACTTTGATCACACTAATTTCCAATTTAATGCTTTAAAACAGTGAAGGTAATTATAACCAGAAAAGCTTGTACACTTTCCTCAGACATTTTAACTTTCTTAATTTACATCTCACTTTATCTGTATTGTGTATTTCTCATGTTTATTCTAAGCCCAGAATGCTTAACATCAATATGTAAATTTCAGAATTAAAAAATAAAATTATAGTAAATACTTTCTTACACTACAAATGTTCTACATATTGCAGTTATATATAAATCCGAGGGCACCAAGAATTTTTTAATTAAGGTGACAATATTATTATTCATGCTACAAAAACACCGTAACACATTTCAAAAGCTGCCTATATTATTATTCACCTTTTCCCTTAAATTCAATTTATATTTTCTGTGCATCCGACAATAAAAGTATAACATTTAACATATTTGTGAGATATAATATTCCTATTTATTTGGACTCATACTGCACATGGCCCCAGAGTACCTTAAAACTAAGGCCCAGAGAAGACAATGATACCATGTTTTTGTATAATTACTGTCTGTAAGATAAATTATATTTTTCCCACAAGATCACTGGAAACTTTTCATTCATTCACTGTAGAAAACTATGGATATATTACATAAATATATTATCTCATATTTAGACATATTTTTGAGATAATTAATCACAAGCAGATTTTTCAAATTAAAAAAGTAATAGTCTATTCATTTCATAAATGAAAAACAATTAAAAATTAAATTTTAAAATATGAGTTTATATATACATTATTAAGGTGCATTTGAATAAGGAGTTTGAGTAAATAATTATTTGAATAGGAAAAACGATGTAAAGCATAAAAACATAGAAAGCATTTGTTATAGTGTCACACAAATTTTTGGAAAATTCGTATAAAATTAGAGATTGCTATTGCCACAGTAAATGAATTCATGTATCCATGGTCACCAGTTGAATTAGTCATGCAATTATATTCTTGGAGCAGATTCCTTACGTACCAATCTAGTCTTCTTTAATATGGTTCATATCTTTCAGTTGTTTTCTTTGTAGTAGTGTCTTTTTACATATTATTTACTAGTCACTTCTGTCATATTTATATATTCTTTAACAGGTTACCAATCACATTTTTTGGCAGAATATGTGTGTGCATCTATACATTTGTATATACTCATTTATTTACGTTTAGTCATATGTTTAATTATTTATTTAGTTATAAACCCCAGAGAGAATGACAAGATAATGTGTATCAAGGAAGTTTTGTATTTCATGACATAGTTTATTTTCTGATATATCCAGTATAATCATATAAAATAACAGTCAAAGAAACTGGAAATATTTTTCTCTAGTAATCAGGTAGAGAACAGGGTAGTCTTCACATTGACTGGTAAATTTTTTTTCAATAGTCCTACCCTACAACTGACAGATTGTGCAGATTTTCTAAAAAGGAGTTCAGATACATGTAATGAAGATGCTAAGAGTTAGAGAAACACAGTCATGAATATTTTTACAAACATTAAAAACAATTGGCTTGAGTGGCAGAGTGCTGATTGCCCATTTATTTTTCTTACACAGTGTATTATTTGAGTAGTTCTCAGTGAGTGCTCATTCAGTTCTTACAATTGCTGCCTTCAATAGTTGTTACACTCCTAAATGACAATAATTAAAGTTATTAATGGATGTATGAGACATAGATTGTGATTTTGTCCACAGTGAAAAGAGAAAAACTTATAATAACTGCAATTTCCACTTCCAGCCCACTTTAATTTCTTCCATATTCTCTTTTTGTGATTTTTTTTTAATTTTAAGGAATATAATTGAGACCATGTATTGAAGCCTTAATTTTCGAAAACAGAACTTTGGATAAAATGCTGCTTATTTAAAGAAATAGAAAATTTGACATAAATTAGATAAAATATCCAAATACTTTTATATTTAAGCATAAAACATGCACCGTATGTATAGATTTTGCTTGTAAATTTGGCATCTAATTTTGAATTCAAATCAACTTAAATTATTTTATTTAACTTTGCAAATATGCAGTGTCTCACTTGAAATAAATATGACACCAACAAAAAGGAAGCACAGCATTCTGAACCAGCCATGGATTGCTTGTAGAAGTTTTATTTCATTTTATCTTTTGAATATGTATCAAAATATTGACTTGAGGCATTTTATCTTTTCAGGTTAGCATTTTGGTGATGAAAGGTTTTCACCCTGGTGGTATAAGAATTATTTATGTTTGTGTCAGTCATTATTTTTAGATGTATCTGATTCCTGCTAGAAAGTCAGGTTTAATGCTGCAATGCCTGTGTTTTGTACAATACTAGTTACAATGTAAATAAAAGTTAAAGAGCTAACAATGTTAAGGCAATCTCTCTCCCTCTTTTATCTAAAATGATGATTCTTTTGAAGTCTGTATAGTGCTCAGCAGGCAGTGTTTGTTTGTTTGTTTGTTTTTTCACTACGGATAGATGCTGATAATAATTAGAAGATTTGATTTAAACAGCTTCAACTTTAGGATTCAAGTTTTTGGGTCAAATTTGTCTGAGCATGAATTTATTAAGGATTGAAATTTCCCCAAAGTACAGAAGGACAAAACCATCTCAATTTGAATTTCAGACAGTGAACTTGGGCCCCCATAATCCCTCTGATATTTAGAATTTTAAGATTTCTCGAAAAGTTAATATGATGATCTGGCAAAATCAAATCCCAAATATGCAAACTTTATTTCTCGACTAACTTCCAATCCAGATGAACTAAAGGGGAATTAGCCTAATACATATTCAAAGGGAAATTGTTAAGGCAGTATTTCACTAAATTCCAGGGGAAAACAATGTATGTTCGCATATTATTTAAAAGGCAAGTTAACCACAAAAGTAAGCATGCAATTTCTTGCAGGACCAAAATATTTTCTCTGGTTTATTTCATCCATGTCTATGCTTTTTTTTTTACTTTGATCCCAATTTTATCAACTCTGTCTCTGATCAAATTATTTCAGTGATAAAACAATATAAATGCAATATAACTGAAGGAGTTATAACAAAGAGAGTATAGTAGAATAGTTTTAATATTTTATTATAGTAGCCATTTATATGGCTTAAATAAAAATGTTCATTTTTAACAATTCAAGAAGTTCCTGAAATAATATGGTTAGTCCTTCCCCCAATTCAATCCAATACCACTCAGATAGTGTTACAACATAATCAATTAGGCATGAAATCTTTTGTGCTTTTACCCGTACTTGAGGGGTGGAAGCTTTTTAAAACAAGGAAACGAATTAGAGTCATTATATGCGTTAGTTAGGAATGCACTCCAGCTGTTTTAACAAAGACCGAATAACAATGGTAAACAAAACAGGCTCATTTCCCTTTCACATAAAAGCCTGGACTTGTAGGTAGTTCAAGGAGTGTAGTGCCTACATCCATTGAGATCACCCGATGACCCAGGTTCCTTTCTTTGTTGCTGTTTCACCATACCCTAAGTTGTCCTCATCTGAGTGGTCAATTCCATAGTCACATCTGCGGTGGAGAGCAAGCTGGTTCCTTTTAAAGCCATGACCTGAAGCTGCACACATAATTTCTACTTGATACTGTTGAACAGAACTCAGTCACATGGCCACACTGGTTGCAATTGAACTTGGGAAATGTCTCTTGACAGGCCCAGATAAAATTTTGGAACTTTCTATTACTGAAAAAGGAAAAAGAAGGAAATAAATATTGGGGAGTCTCTGCCATATTTTACTACGGGTTGATAAAATCTATCCATCTATCCATATGTCCGGATTATATCCTTGGTTATATCCTTGGAATAAGGGCAGGGAAAAGAACCAAGTTATCACCGGATGCCTTTAAGAAGATAAGAGAAGGGAGAGGTCAGCTGATTTTATCAAATAATCAGGTACCTTACAGATAGGGAAAAATACTAAGTTGAGAGGGAACAGATCAAATCTATTTCTGTAGGATATAATCCAACGATATAATCCGGAAATACTTTTGAGAACCTATTACACATCAAATATTTTTCTGGAGCTGGGGATACGATAGTGCGGGAAGTTCTTGCCCTCACACACCCGCATTGCTCTCCTGTCATTATATTTGCGTTCTCACTTTTTAGGATAAAGCCCCAGTCAGTTTCTGATAAGGATGTCAAGTCCTCTACTGAGACTAGAGATCTTCTATAAACTCCGCTGTGTTGGACTGGGACTAGGGTGGTTAATAATCTTAGCCTCATGACAGAGACTTTTCTCAGGACACAGACCTTTCAGTGATGAAACCAGAAAAATCCCAGGCAAACCAGAAGGGTGAGTCATCAAAATTTACTAAGTCTCTGCAAGTTCCATGGGATGAATATTCTCTTCCTTTTTGGCTTCCATTCACCACTTACCTGAAATCAAGTATTACATCTCCCTGCTGATGTTTTCCACCATTCCCGTTTCCTAAATTAATACCCATTGATATCTATAGCACTTTATTTACTGAGCAGTTATGATGTTTCATGAACTGTTATAATTCATGTTTTGTAATAATTAGACCATTGTCTCATTTAATCATCTCAAAAAGCCTTTGTGATAAGTAGTATGTTTAGATTTTACATATAAGGATGGTGAGGTGTAAAGATGATCTTGCTCAAGGTCACACAGCAGGACCGTGGAAGGGATCAGATATGGGTTCAGGCTCATCTTTTAGCAATGATTATGTATCAGCTTTTAACTATCCTGTCATCTCTTGCACAGGCTGCTGCAATGTCCTTCTGTTTGCTAAACTCACCTCCAAGAATATGCATGCAATGACGGTAAATTCAGATGCCTGTAGGTGGGCCGGCAGGCAACATAAATGTAGAAACAGCCTAGGTGTGAGATAATAGGGGCTGAGTTTTTCATATTGTAAGCAGGCCTAACACCTGCCCAGTTGTTTTGCTTTTTAAACACAGTAGGATCTAAACAAAATGTTCAAACCAAACGAGTCCTAAAAGGACCCCTGTTTAAAGTACAATGTCTGGCACAGAGTGGCCAATCATTTAGCCCAAGTTGCCTCCACTTCCCCTTTGCCCTTTTGGATTTTCTACTCAGTTTGATTCTGTCACTTTTTTGAAAACTACCATTATTTCCTGAATAAAGTATTAGGTCAGAATATATTAAGTAGCCAATTTTAAAGGCAAAAAAATTATGATTATATAAGGTTTAACTTATACTCTAGGCCTCCAACCTATCAGTTGGGACAACTGGCTACTTCTATGCATTTATCGCCTTTTTCATCATTGCTTTTCCAATGTGGTAAATATCTATGGTTTAGTCTGTCTAGACCACCACCTTGTATCCTCCCATTCTATTCTTCTGGACACTATTACCATCGGCCACATGTTCTTATAATATTCCTTCGATTATATGTCCTCCTTCTTATTGCTAATTTTGCCAGGTGAACATTTGATCAAAGTTGGACCATGAGTCCTTTCCCCCACAGTTTTTGCAGTCAGAACAAATAGACTGAAGTTGTAAGGTGCAAAGTTGGTGAGTCTCTTAATTCTGCTTTTCTCTGCATGCCTGCTTCATTCTTTTCCCTCTGCAGACTGGCTTTTTCTGCCTACTCATCAGGTTATAGATCTGGCTCAGTTATGATCAATCAGTCCTTTCATTCACTCCATGAAATCCACACTGTCTTCCAGTATTGTTCAAACTGGAGAGCTGTTGCTTGCAAATGTTAGTCTTAACAGTGCACGTGGTAGAGATTCAGGAATTATTAAATATTTAAGTAAATGAATGAAAAAAATATTGTCAGAATAATTCTCTCATCTTCACTGGATGAGATGAAAGTAATTATTTTTTTCTTAAAAGTGGAGAAAATTATAAAATGAGTATTGATTATAGGCATCCACCTATATCCCATAGATTATTAGGAAGTACACAAAAAGTTTAATTTCTTAAAGGAAATTACATTCCTTTTATTTACTGGCTAGATATTATCAATATACATTTTCCGAGATAAAGATACAGTATTATTAGGTCATATAATTAATTTTTGATGGTGTTATTTTAATAGTTGCTATTTCCTTTAATATGCTTGAGTAAATTTTAATTTTGTAATTGCAAATAAGGTAAATTTAATCACAAAGCTTAAATTTATAGATAAAATTAGTGTATATCCACAGGGAAAGAGTAGACTATTCTATTGCCAACTCTCTGAATTAATGTTTGATTTATGGAATTATTTGTTCAACTTAAAATTGGACAGATGAAAACTAATCCTACTTATCTTGGAAATGTTATTATAACCTGAATCCAGAATTTGCTTTAGTGAAATCATTAGAGAAAATTTTGGAAATAAAATGTTTAATAAATTAAACCTTGTGAGCCTTTCTTTCTTTAACTTACAGTGAAGATTGATTAATAGGCAAATCAAGGACACATAATATAGTGGATTAACCTCAGAGTTGAGATGTGTAACATTCAACTGCCAATTTGCAGGGCTAAAATAAATTTCTTAAATATTTCATGATTAAAATGCCACAAAATGTTAATAAGCAGTCAAATGATATTGATGATACTCTGGGAATGTCTAGTCTCATTCAGATGTGAAAAGATTATTTTGTGTCATCTTGCTACACTTAACTGAAGTTTGATGGGTAATCAAGTTTCATTGTAGACACTTAACTGAGATTAAGTGTTCAAACCTTGATTTTTGTTTGAAACCGATCCTGATGAAGGAAAATGATTCTGTGTATAAAGGAAGGTATAATGAAATGTTTGTATAAAGGAACTGTTTTAATATGTTCTCACCACTTTACTACTTTGCACTCTTGCCAGGTTTCAAACTAAAGAAATTATAAACTTTGTAATAGAAATTGATTATAAGTTACTACCTGTAAAAAAGTCCACTTTCCTCTAGATGAGCAAGATCTATATGGAACATAATTTGGGAAAATTTGAAACGCATATTAGGAAAACAACCTCTCTTAAATAGCTTTTTGATATGTCTCTAATTTTACTATTTCACTACTTTTTATGATACAAAATAATGCCTAATGTTGAAAATAACTATATGGAAGGTTTGCGGCTTATCTTCATCCATTATTCCCATTAACATACTTTTTTTCCTCTGCTTAGTGCTACCAAATTCAACAAGCTCATCTATTTTTTGGCTAAAGACACTTCAATTTGTGAATGTTCTTTTTTGTTCTCATGAAGTATGTTCTGCTATACAGAAATAGATTTGATCAGTTCCCTCTCAACTTAATATTTTTCCCTATCTGTATGGTACCTGATTATTTGATAAAATCAGCTGACCTCTCCCTTCTCTTATCTTCTTAAAGGCATCCGGTGATAACTTGGTTCTTTTCCCTGCCCTTATTCCAAGGATATAACCAACTTGCCTGCATTTTTTGTTAACCTCCCTGCCTTCCCACCTATTTCTTTATGAAGGTACACGTCTGATCACAATTCTGAGTATAATTGTATGCTTTAGTGTATGTAAAGGCAAACCAGCTACTTTTCCCTTATGTGTAATTTAACTGAAGTTTACTCAGCACATTAAAGAGTATCCAAAGCAGTTGAGTCCTGTTGTCTCTTAAATCCCTTGTGGTGGAAATTAAAGCACTACACTCTATGGCTTGGACTCTGATGGAGATAAAGGTGTGATAATTCATCACACTCTTTCCTTACTTCATTTGAATTTAAAATCAACTGAGAAGTAGATGTAGAAATAAGGCAGATGAAGATAAAAATGTGGGCTTAATTATTTTTAAAGGTAAATTGGAAAGTGGCTTGGAATTTTGGACACAATAGGCTTATGGATACCTTCCACCAAAATTGAATGTATTCACCTCAAACTGGCAAGTTGTAATTGCTTGCAGGGACAGACAACTTAATATGAGGGATGAAGAGAAACTGTGAATTCTGGATTCAAGACATTGGGAAATAGAAGGGTCTGCTCATCTCCTCCTGTTCCATTCCCTCGCCCAGATTCACTAATCAGTTATGTTGTTTTTCCTTCCACGGCAACTCATGAATGAGGAGGCAGATTGAAACTGGGATCTTTTTTCCTTTCATACTTTTCCTTTCTTGTGAGTGAATAGGCTCCTCTCTATAAGTCTGATAAGTAGGAGATAAGAATCCTCACCACTCCCTTACTATCAGCCTCCCTTTATGGTCATTATCTTCATTCCCTAAATCCAATGAAACTACTAAGCCTCATTAAATGAAAATGCCAGGACTTCCATGCTCTCTCTTCACCCCCATTTCTCCTATACACCATTGAGTTAACCAAGATTAATCACTTTAATCTTTATCATTTAATGACAATCTAGTGAACATTTTTGCTTCCAGATATTATGCTTAGCCTCAGAGATGCCAAAGTTAACAAAAAACAGACTCTTTGTTCAAGCTGTTGAAAGGACATCTATCCAAAGTGTTTTATTTATTCACCTGTACTATTTAAATCCATTAGCATTATTCTATCAGGATATTATTTTCTCTGGATATTTAGATGATGTTTTGCCATGTCACCTGTACAAGATTACATATCATTCTCAGTAGTTAGAATTTCCACTCTGCTTATATTTCTTCTTCCTAAGTAACTCTTTGTCTAGGTTTTCCTTGTGCCTCTATGGGGATTAGTTCAGTGACTTTCTCCATAGGACTTTCTCCAGCAGGAGTAGTTTTATTGTTTACCTGCACATCAGATTGACCGCTCTTCTTTTTCATGTCCCAGGTGTCCTGTAGCTTGAGGCCATTGTTCTTTGATTAATCTGCTGTCTTTTCTGTGTCTGATTTGCAGATTCATGTGTCACAATGGTCACATTTCACCCTAGGCCAGTCGTCTTACTGTGTTTGGTTGCATGTCGCACGTAAACTCTCATGTCAGATTTGGTGTGTAATTGCAAACACCTCCTGAGAAACCTGCCTTCATCCCCCATGACCCCCACATCGGCCTCCAGCTTTTGATGCTTTGCTCTACTTCTCTTCACTTTGCTTTCTTTGATCAACTTACTCCATCAAGGAATTCTATTCTCACTCTAATAGGACTGCCTAATAGAGATATCCTCTAATAGGATATCCTGGGTTGTGACATTTGAAGTTAGACAGCTTGGGTTCTTCCATTTGGTCTCTGTAGGACCTTCAGAAAATTACTTTACCTTACTGTAAAGTTAGTTTCTTCAACTGTAATGTGGGCATTACAATAATATTCATTTCATAGGATATTTTTGAGGATTAAATATATAAAGGCATATGTAAATCCCTGGTTCTCAGTGAGTATTCCATAAGTGTTAAACATTACCATTATTATCATTTAAAGCTCTAGTTGTGTATTATGTGATAGTGATGTACTACAGGTCCCATTTTCCATCCTCAGCCACTGAAAAATGATGTTTAGAATTCTCTCAATGTCATTCAGTGGGTTTTCTTAGAATTACAAAAGAGGGGGAAAAAAGAAGGTGCAAAAATATGGTTCCTAAATCTTAGATAGAGTCTGAAATCGGATGCCACTTGCTAAAAGCTCAGATAAAATATTTATGTTGCAGGAAGTTCCTTTATTTTTCTACTTCTGATATCTTGTTTAAAAGAAAGCAGTTAAGAAGAGCACCATATGTATGGTTGCTTTTCTTTCTCAATTTTCATTTTGTTGCTTACTGTTCTTGCTGTCATATAGGAGGAAAATTCAGTTATTTTAAGCTAGTCAAAATCTCTGATCTATTACATGACCTTACAAAAGCGAAGTAAGACATGTAAATGAAATTCCCTTTCAAAAAGATATGTAATTTTATAAAAATAATGAGTGTGTAGATGAAATTTTTTTTAATCAGATGTTTCAAGATAATAGCTTCTGGTAGTTTATCCATCATCCTCTATTTTCCTTGAATATCTTATAATATTTATCATATTTCAAATTTGTCTTCAGTGACTCCATTAATTTCTTATAAGCTTATTGTATTCTCCTGTCAAACAAATGTATATGCCTATTATTAAATCAGAGAAAACTGCAGAAATTTAGAGAAAGAACATGAATAATAATTTTCATTATATATATATATGTATATATATATATTTTGAGACAGGATCTCTCTCTGTTGCCTGGGATAGAGTGCAGTGGTGTTATCATAGTTCCCTACAGCCTCACACTCTTGGGCTCAAGCAATCTTCCTGTCTCAGCCTCCCAAGTAGCTGAGACTACTACACCTGGCCGATTTTTCTATTTTTTGTAGAGACGGGATCTCACTCTTGCTCAGGTTGGTCTAGAACTCCTGACCTCAAGTGATCCTCCTGCCTCAGCCTCCCAGAGTGTTAGAATTACAGGTGTGAGCCACTGCACCCGACCCATTATATTTTGATATTTATTTCATCATCTTTGAGGTATTTTTGTTAGGTTTGCTATAAAATATATTTCTTACAGATTAAAATGTATATTGATTTTGTAAATAATTTTTTATAATTCAATAGAGTTTCTAATTATTTATCACATTTAATCAAATATTCTGTTTTTCAAATTACTGGTAGTCTGCCATATTGATTAAAACTCAATCATTGTCTTGAGAAAATTTACCCAAGTAACAGGAATTCTTAGCCAACATAGCTTCCATTGCATGACTTGAATATGGGCCTATTATACAGACATTAAGTTGAATAGTAAGTATACAGGGACAAACTCTAGATGGGAAACATATCCCTTTTTTTATTATTTCAGAGTATTATGGGGGTACAGATACTTTGATTATATAAATTGCCTTTGTACCACCTGACAAGCATGCCTATCCCCCAGAAAGCACACACCCCATCTGTTAGGTATGGATTTATCCATTCCCTCCTCCCCTCTCCCACCTGTCTGACACCTTATGAATGTTACTTCCCAGGTGTGCACATTTAATATAATCACTTTATTGCAACCTGCAAATGATTTTTATCATTATTGTTTTATACCATTATTTTCTCTGCAATTCTCTTAAATCTGCTTGTTTTCAGAAAAAAAAATCACATTCTGCAATTCTCTGAAACGTGTTTGATTAAAATATTTTTTATATTTGTTAAGGGTATGAATTCAATGCTGAAGCGATAAGCTCAATAAATTTAGTTGCCAGACATGATTGCTCACATAGCTCACACTTTACACATAGCAGGACATTTCTTGATCTGAATCTATGCCTTCTTCTACCCTTGTGCAAGCCTCTACTTGGCCTGAACTACTGGAGAAGTTTCATTAACTTCCCTTCTAATCTTCTTTTGCTTAATTTACCAGTAAAAGACCACACGACTTCCGTTCTTTAAACATTGAATGTCTTGCCATTATTCTTAGAAGTCTCAAATGCTCACCATATTCTGCGTGGTCTCGCTCTTACCAACTACATTTTTAACAAGCTCCTCCCACTCCCTCTGCCCCACCCACACAAGTTCTTCTTCAAGTGGGCACAGCTGGTTTCCACCATGAACAATTCCCTCAAGCTGCTTCGGTGAGTACAAGGAGTTTTTTCCTTCCCTATATCCAGCTAACCTTTTCTCAACTTTCAGTTTGGTGTTGGTCTCTTCCTCTGACATCCTTAGCAGTCAGGTTCCCAGGACCTGTGTTTTCATGGCCTTCTTTACTTCTCCATGGTAGCGGTTAGCACAGTGATAATTTAAAAACCATTATGGCATGGGCAGTTTATTGTCAGTTTTCTCCTCTTGGTCATAAGCTCCATGAGGACATGAGCTGGACCTTTCATTCCAATGAAAGCCCTTAATATTTGCTGAATGAATAAAGAAATGAAAACATAAATATAAATGATAAGAAAAAAATGTTTTTAAAGTATGCTTAGATGTTGACTGTGAAAACAAAATTATCTGTTCTATATTTAAGACCTTCACCATAGCGAGAAAGTTCAACTGAGGTGAAATATGCAGGTCTTAGCAATTTATGAAAATATTCAGAGAATGGGAGACAATTGACAATAGAAGGTGCTTAGAGAAGAAAAGTCAATGCTAACTATTATATATTGTAAGATAGAAAAAAATGTAGAGGTTAATAAAGCACAGCTTTACTATATACTTATCCTGTATACTGATATCATAAAATTGAGTATTTTTAAGGGTTTGCTAAAAAGAGCAGAAATTTTCTCAAATATTAAATGATTCGTTACAGTATTATTAAGAACTGTAGACTTATAAATTTTAAATTAAAATGTGTACTATTGGAGATTACATTTATTTAAATACTTATTTTAGAAGCATGCATCTATGCTCTTACGGCTCTCAGGTATGCTTATCCTAAGAGATTCGTTTTGCTCATTAACCACGTGATAATTCATTAATTTAGCTCTTATCAATCCAATTCACATACAGGAACTGGTATAGATTCTCTCCAAATTAGGAACAAAGGTATGTTTCTTACTTGGGAATATGACTTTTCAAATAAAATACTGAGACTCTAATAGATCAACTTTAAAATACAATATAGAATATCAGTTTATCATTTTCATCAAAGCTGATTCCCTTTCCCTTGGGGGCTCATATCCAGTATATTTGAGTTCCAGAAAAGGGGGATATATGTAGCACAAAAAATCTATTCACATCATTCCTACTTGTGTCAGCCCCTGCCACCTGGGTGATAATTGCATCTCTATTTTGTACCAATGGATATTCTTATAATCAGAATTATTACAGCTATAGTAAAGCCACAGGAGGTTCAAAGCTTCTGAAACTAAAATTAGTTTCTCATTCCTTAACTTTATTCTAATCCTACCATTCCCATAAAGGCTTCAATAATTAAGTAGAAATACACACATATCTCAACTGCATTCAGTATTTGCATCTCTGGGTATAGATTGGTATATATAATGAGAATGTTAGGCTGAAAGGGAATGGAAAGATCCAGAGGGAAATGAGGAACAGAATGAGAGAATGGTTGACTTTTTTTTACAGAGGTTTTCCCTACTTCAAAATACATTTATATGAAGAGGGAGGGGGAAAGTTGTCTTCTAAAAATAGGCATTTGTACAATTTTTGGGGGGGAAGAACAGAAAGATGAAGGATATTAAATTTTTTCAGGTATAAAATGTATGCACAATAATTGAGAAGTAAATGTAAACTTTGCATAATAGTTACCACAGTGCAGTTCTTGCATAGAGCAGCTTGTACTTTTCTGATGTTTTAAGTATTGGCTAGTTGTTTTTAATAAATGCTTGAAAACATTTTGAACTCCATGTGCAATAATCACATGCATAAGTCATGCAGTTCTCACAATTTTACAGTGATGGTGGATCACTTCTTTGCCTCAAGCAGTTGTCACTTTGTTTAGGTAGCATTTGTGTTAAAGAATCCTCTAGATACAAATTTTAGAACATTTGTTCTAAAAATGTTCCTATAGTTCTATATTACAGAACTATAGGAAACTATAATATATTTAGGTCATTAAATATGAAATGTCTGATTTTGAATCAAAATTGTAGTTTATTATCTCTTAAACAAGAAGCAGTACAATTAATCAAAGTATGTGCCTAAATTATGGACACAGTTTTGCCATCTTAAGGGTAGCTTGTTTATGCCAGCAGCAAAGAAGCCTAGAGAGTGAGGGGCCATGAAATCGTGAAAGGAGTTTTCCACAGCTTGTTGAGGAGTGACTATTTTTCCTTACAAGTGGTCCAAAGCCTGAAAGAAGTAGTCAGTTGGTGCAAGGTCTGGTGAATATGGTAGATGACAGAGAGTTTCCAAGTCCAGCTGCTGTAGTTTAAGCAGCATTGTTTGTGCGACATGTCATCTAGTGTTGTCTTGCAAGAGGATTGGCCTGTCTCCATTGACCAATCTCAGCAGCTTAATCACAAGCATCCTCATCATTTCATCCAATTCGTTACAGTAGACATCCACTGTAATTGATTGACCAGGTTTCATGAAGCTGTAGTGGATAATACCGGCAATGAACCACCAAACAGACACCATTAGCATTTTGATGAATATTTGGTTTTGGATTGTGTTTTGACACTTCATCTTTATCACACCATTGTACCAAATACTTCCGATTGTCAAAAAGAATCCATTTTTCATCACACGTAACAATACGGTGTAGAAATGGTTCACTTTTATGTTGTGACAGCAAGAAAAGGCAAGCTTCGAGACGATTTCTCTTCTGACACTGGTTTAATTCATGCAGAACCCATCTATCAAGCTTCTTTACTTTGCCCATTTGTTTCAAATGGTCCAATATTATTGGAATAGTAATGTCAAACCTTGCTGCTAATGCATGCGTAGATAGAGGTGGATTCACTTCCACTACAGTTTTCAGCTCATCATTATCCACCTTGGTCTCAGGGCACCTACATGACTCATTTTCAAGATTAAAATCACCAGAACGGAACTTCTCAAACCATCGATATATTGTGCGTTCATTAGTCACATCCTTCCCAAACACTTCGTTGATGTTTCAAGCTGTCTATGCTGCATTGGTTCCACAACAGAACTCATATTTGAAAACAGCATGAATTTTTGACTAGTCCATGGTTTCACAAAAATTGCTCTAAAAAAATTTGAAAGATAATCACAAGCCAAAACATGTGTTTGAAAGATTGAGGATGCACCTTCACAATAAAAATAAAACAAGAAGTGTCAAAGTGAAATGTCAGAGATATCAATTGTCAAACTTAGTACTTAAGGAAACCAGACATTTCATACTTAATAACCTAATACTGCAGTACCCTTTAGAGTTTGCGTATCTGATGAAATCTAATTATATTTTACTATTTTCAAAACTCTAAATTAGATTTTTCAGTGCAGGATTACTAAAAACTAAATAAGGGACAGCAAAAATATACTCACAATTGCTTTGTTTTGCCATTTAGACATGTTTTTCTTTCCTTGAGATGTAAAAATTAAAATATGTAACTTACTAGATATCTCTAAGCATCGAAATTAATTGTTGTCATGTAGGAATCAAGGCAAAGCATCGAAATTAATTGTTGTCATGTAGGAATCGAGGCAAAACAAACTTAAAACATGAATGCTAACCAGAACTACAAATAAGTCCCTAAAATTTGAAATCAAAACAGAAGATATGATTTGTAGACAGTAACAGAATTTACCATATAAACAAAATAATTGATTTATATCAAGGTTTCTCAACCTTAGCACTATTGATATTTGGGGCCAAATAATTCTTTGCTGTGATGACCTGTACTGTGTGCTGTAGCAGGTACAGAAGCATCCTTGGCCTCTATCCACCAGATGCCAATATCACCCTCTCCCCAACTATGACAACCAAAAAGTCTCTGTTCATTTCTACATATCTCCCGAGCAAAAGCAAAATAACTCCCTCTCACTCTGTTAAGAATCACTGATGAAAAGCTTGTCAATTTGTGCACATGCAGGTGTAATCATGGGATAGATTTTCAGAAGTACAATTGGTAGTTTTGGTAAAAATTGCCAGATTTTCTTCCATAGGAATATGCCATTTTATACTGCCACTAGCAATGTAGGATAGTACTCAGTGTTTTCTAGCATCATAGAAAGGTGAATGGTCAAACTGAATTTTTCCCCAGTCTCACAGGTGAGGGAAAATGTCTCAATGCTGCTTTGATTCATATTTCCAAGCTTGTTTTGGTAGGGTAATTTTTTTTATTATTCTCCTCTCAAGAGGACCACCTTAGCAGCATTTGTTATTTCTTTAAAGCCATGTTTTCCCAAACTTGGTCATTGTTCAGGCAATTTAAAGAACATAAAGCACTTATTTTGGTTTCTCTCTCTGGTCTTCAAATATTTTTATTAGCCCATTACTTAAATATGTTTAAACAAGTATATATATATATATATATATACACACACACACACACACACACACACACACAAAATTAGCTTACAGCTTTTATGCAGCTATAAAAATGAAGTAATTTTTGACATAAATAAAAAGAAAACAATCAAACCAAGACATTAAAATTAACGGCATTGATTTAACGTGACCGATAATGTATTGTGGACATTCAATCACCACAGACAATATGAACACAGGACTGCTTGCTAAGGAGGATTCTTACGTGTTTTCCTTTGTCTTTCCTGCAGTGCCATGGGATACGGCAACCCTTCCTTTATTGCTAAGCTACCATATAACCTTAGGTCTTATTGAGATATCCATGAAAGCATCTGGCCTTCTTTTGGTGAAAAAATATCATTTGTGTCTCAGTTCTTTTATCCAATAACTTTTTCCTCCAATCACAGAAGCATTTCTGGAAGTTTTTTTCTCCAGGCCCAAGGATATGTATGTAACCACCTTCCTCCCCCGACCACCCCTGCCTGCTCAATGGAAGTGTAACAGAGGGAATGGTCTGCAAACAAAAAAATGACAAAAATATTTTCTGTCTCTTTAAAACATCCTTCACTCCTTTTTGAGACCTGAAACCTGCATCCCTGCCTCAGGCCAGAGGTAGGGAGGGGCAGGGTAAGTCTTTTGTTATTTGTGCTAAAGGAGATAGCTCAGCCCACCTGGTAAAGGGAGGCCCTGGGTGCCACCATATGGAAAACACAGATAAGAGGGAAAAAAGGAAATGAACTCCAATCACCATTCTTTGTTCTAAATTTCCACCTAAGGGACCTGTCACACCCATCTTAACATTCCTTTTTACTAATATAAGAATCTCTGAACACATCTATGCCCTTTCCACTTCTAAATAATTATATGTTGAATTAATGAAAGAATAAAGGAATGAACAAATAAACCAAAACTGCCTGAAATAAACCAAATCCTACCTTTAAGGGCCAGGACTGCCTGAAATATACTCCTGCCTTTAAAATCCCTGGCTTGTAAGCAATTGGGGAGTTAAAGTTTTAAACATTATCTATTTGTTCCCCTTGCATGGCACCCTGCAAATAAAGACTTTTTCTGCTGCTGCAATTCTCAGCTTCAGTGTTTGGCTTGGCTGTGCCAGGAGAGTAGACTCCAGTTGATTCAATAACATGTGCAACAGGTACCTGGGGTTAGGATGTGCAATGTTGACACTCTTCCCCTCTTGAGAAGATAGCCTTATGACTAGGAACTGTTGAGAGAGGGATCCCTGTGCTCTTTTCTGTATCAGTCTGCAGTACAGTGTCCATCTCACTGAGCTTATGCAGGGGAAGGAGGATTTAGATCCTGGTTCAGATATTAAACTCCCATAGTGTTTACCATGTTTTAGTAGATTTTGCTGAATAAATGCTCTTCATTTGCAGTATGCTGTTAGGGACATTTTAATACAATTTAAACGGCTTTTTTAAAAGTAATTTTCACCAGTTTGGATGGCAACGGAGTCTGTGGAGCTCCCTTAATGTTATTCCCAATGTGGAAATCTTGGTTCTTTTTTTATCATGACCTAATTTAAGAATATATTTTATGTCATGACCCAGTACACACACATACTTAAAATAAAATTTTATGGAATAATATTTTTCCTTACTAAGTGTGATTCTATTTTCTATTCTAGTCTCCTTGTTTAAAAAATGTACTAGTTGAAAATATCTGGATTGATTTTACCACCCACTAACAGATTGTTATTCACAAATTAAGAAAAAAAACCACTGCTCAGGTTGATTTGCAGTTTTGGTTTATTTGTCCATTCCTTTATTCTTTTATTAATTCAACCTACAATTATTACAATGCTAGTTCAATTTTCATTCTTGGAAGTAAAAATTTGTATGAAATACGATGATTTTTTCAGGAGTTTAAAATCTACTTAAGAAGTGTTTTAAGTGTGAAAACATTATTGAAAAGAGACATGCCACTGGAGGTTTTCAAGCAGTGGGATATTGTGATCATACCTATGTTTCAGGAAGTCAATTCTGGTGGTAACATAGAAGTTTCATGGGTAATGGGGAGAAACCAGAATATGGTTTATCAATTTGGAGGCTGTAAGTCACCAAATGTTGTGTAAACTCAAATTTAAATATTATAGTAGAATCAGGTGAGAGATGAGGGATGGGAATCTAAAATACATGTAGGATATAGATATATCTCAATAAAATGCAGTGATAGGTTGACTTCAGCATGAAAATATTCTCCTGAGAAGTGGAGGTGGCATGTGATATTATTTACTTGAGATGGGAATATATGGAAGAATGAGTGTATTCAGGGGGAAGTGGAAGAGAAAGTGTTTCTCTATTTTGCAAGTGCTGATAATGTTTATCATAACTGAGAAAATATGAACTGTGTGAACAGCATCAACTAAAAAGTCTTGTGAGAATTGTGGACACACCATTGAGTGAAAATGAATAACATTCTGCAACTCTTGACATTTGTGAAATTAAATAATTTCGATTGAAATATGTTTTACATAAATGTTTTGACACTATTTGTTGTGTTTCTTTTAAAGTGATGCGTATTGTCATTTTCATTTTAATGAAATGTATTTATTTAAAAATAAAGCAATTAGTTTAAAAAGTTAAGGTACATTATTTAAAGTACAATGGTTATATTTGATATCATTTGTGAACTTAAAAATTATTTGTTAAGAGGAGACCACGTTATCAATATATTTTTACTTTAGAAATTAATAATAGTGAGCTATTTTAAACTAAAGTAAATTACTGAGTTTGGGAATTAACTGCAGTGATCTTGATGGTTCTTGGTTTATTAAAAGCAGCAACAAAAATAACATTCGTTTGCACTGGCATCTTGTAGTTGAAATAACATCTGATGTTAATCATATACATTAGAACCAGTTTCTATATGACTTCTGACGCCATAGCATGTATAGTCAGCAGTCGTGTCTATGATACCTAAAATTTGAGGAGGAAGATAACTGATAACTATGTTCCATTATGTCAACAATACTCAGCATTCCAAGTAGGTCATTCCATTAGAAAAAAAAAAAAAACATTAGGAAGTGTTTCAACATTAATAATTATAAAAAAAGTTAATTATTTAGAATCACCTGTTACAATGCTAATCTCTGTGAAACAAATTTCAAATGCACATTTCTATTAAATTAATTTTGCATAATATTCAACCGAGAAAAACATATATATGAAATTGTACATGTCAAAAATTTTTAATGGATTAACTAAAATACCTTAACATAAAATGTGTTACTATATAGAATGTGTCTCCTGATAAAATTAAATAATATTTTTTGCAATTAATATACGAAAATGATTATTTGCATGGGCCTTTTGAAAATAATTCTCTCTAAAGATACCAATTTTAAAGCCTTAATTCTATTTCATAAAAATAAAATTAAAGTTTTTATATTGATATTTAGCATGTCTTAATCAAATTGTAAAGAGATAACAATTACTAACTCTCATATAATTGCCTGGAGAATATATTTTTCTCTCACTACCTTAGGTTGAAATGGTTCGGAGACTACAAATTAACTGACAATGGACAAATTAATAGAAGAGACAATGTTTATTTACAAGTGTATGAGAGAGCTCCTCAGTATAGGAGAAGCAAAGCAGAAGTGAGGATGGGGGTTGGGTTAGGGCTTCAATGGGAAAGTACAGAAAATTAGTACAAAATATTGTTTGGGGCTTTTTTTCTGCTAATGGACAGCTTAATTCTCACTTCCCAGTGCTAAGGGTCAGTTTTTTCCCAAACTCCCTTGGATGGGGGTTCAATGGCTGCTATATTTTGGGGAGGGTCTGCTTAAGTTTAGGTAATGTTTCTTTCCATGATTGCTGATAGTTCAGGGGTTTTCAGTTTAAAGTAATATTCATATCACTTTGATGGGCTATTAATCCCTTCATATTCAAAAACATTTAGAAGATGTAGATCTATAGCCTCTACTCCAACCTCCCTTTAAATATATAAATACAAATATAAAAGTGAAAAAAATAAGAATAAATTAATACTACTATGTCTCTGATGCCTTGTAGAATCACTATTTCAATCTAATCTTTGACAAAGCAGACAAAAACATACACTGGGGAAAACAATCCTTATTCAATAAATAGTGCTGGAAAAATGGATAGCTGCGTGAAGAAGACTAAAACAGGACCTGCACCTCTCACCTCTCACAAAAATCAATAACAGACTTAAACCTATGGCATGAAACCGTAAGAATTCTGAAGAAAATGTTGGAAAAACTCTTGCAGACATCGGCCCAGACAAAGAATTTATGAAGAAGACCCCAAAGGCAATCACAGCAGCAACAAAAATAAATAAATGGGACCTGATCAAATTAAAAAGCTTCTGCACAGCCAAGGAAACTATCACCAGAGCAAACAGACAACCTACAGAATGGGAGAAAATATCCACATGCTACACATCTGACAAAGGGCTGATAACTAGAATCTATATAGAACTCAGGACAATCAGCAAGAAAAAAATCAAACAACCCTATCAAAAAGTGGGCAAAGGACATGAACAGAAACTTTTCAAAAGAACACAGAATAATGGCCAAAAAACATATGAAAAAATGCTCAACATCTCTAATCATCAGGGAAATGCAAATCAAAACCACAATGAGATATCACTTAACTTCAGTGAGAATGGCTTTTATCAAAAAGTCCCAAAACGATAAATGTTGGCATGGTTGTGGAGAGATAGGAACACTCATACACTGCTGGTGGGACTGCAAACTAGTACACCTCTGTGGAAAGTAATATTGAGATACCTCAAAGAGCTACAAGCAGAACTACCATTTGATCCAGCAATCCCATTATTGTATGTCTACCCAAAGGAACAAAAGTCGCTCTGTGAAAAAGACACCTGCATCCGAATGTTTATAGCCGCACATTTCACAATTGCAAAGATGTGGAAACAACTCAAGTGCTCATCAATCCATGAGTGGATTAACTAAATGTGGTATATGTATACCATGGAATTCTACTCAGCCACAAAAAGCAATGGTGATCTAGCACCTCTTGTATTATCCTGGATACAGCTGGAGCCCATTATATTAAGTATCCCAAGAATGGAAAAACAAGCACCACATGTACTCACCATCAAATTGGTATTAACTGATCAGCACTTTTGTGCACATACGGTAGTAACATTGGGTGTCAGACAGGTGGGGTGGGGAGGAGTGGATGTGTATATTCACACCCAATGGGTGCGGTGCAAATCGTCTGGGGGACGGGCATGCTTGAAGCTCTGACTTGGATGGGGGCAAAGGCAATATATGTAACCTAAACATTTGTACCTTATAATATGCTGAAATAAAAAATAAATAAATGACAGAAATAAAATAAAATAAAAATTTGAGGATTTTACAACCATTGGAAATTTGAACACTGAATGCATATTTGATGTGTGTTTATATTAAAGAATTGGTATTAATTTGAGATGCCATAATGGTTTCATGGTTATGACTTTTGACTTTTAAGGATTAATAGGAAATATTTGGAGATGATTAGATGTCTAGGATTTTTCTCAAAATAATACGGACAGTGAGGAAGTGAGTAGGCATATAGGCGAAGCAGGATTGATCATGAATTAAGTGTTCGTTTTGGATCATGTGTGCTTGGGGTTAATTATTCTTTCTATTTCTGCACATATTCTGAGTTTTCCACAAGGAAAACAGAATTCAAATGTAGTGATTTCTGAAACGTGTTTCAATCTCAATTTTGTGCACATGAGCATTTTCAAATTGTGCCACGCTGGACTATGTAAACATATTCTTAGTCAATACCATATACCAACTTATTCTCTCACATAAATCCTCCAATTCTCTTGGCAATGATTTAATTGTCAAATTGGCATAGGGAAACCAGGCAGTTTTTTTGGTAAAGCCTCCTAAGTAGTTAATTTTAGAAATTCCCACTGTATGATACGGAAAAAGAACACTATTTTAATTTAAAAATCTATTTGTCATTTAATCTTCTTAGAGAGAAAGTATGTCCTTCTTTCTTAACGAGCAAGCACAACAACATGATCACTTTAAATTAAGTATCAGTGCAGGCAAAGGGATATGTGCAGCATGGCTGCAGAAGCTTTATATTTTTATTACCATGGTTGTAAAGACTCTCAGAAAGATGAAAACTAGAAATTATTTTTTCAAGTAATACTCAACATTTTCTCTTTTTCCTGTTTATTAAACCAATAACGACACATTTTCCTGCCCATAGCACTGCCTAATTAGTACCTGATTTAGAAGGCTGGAAATTGCTCCGGCATCAGAAGTTGTGTGTTATAACATGACAACATGCTCTTTGTGCCTCTGCTACTGAAAACAGTGTTAATAGGCATCTTTACAGAAATAATTGAAGGTTGTCTTTAGCTTAAAAGTTCTAATAAAAAAACTTTGTGTGACAATTTATAGAGAAATTTTGCCTACTTGGGAAATTTGAGAAGTTATATTTACCTTTGCAGTTAATAAAATTATTATTTTAATGGACCTTTATATTATTAATGGCTCATTTTGTATCACATTGATTAATTTCAAAACAATATTTTAACTTCTTTTTTATTCTCTTTAACATCAGACTTGATTTGTTGTTTACAATACCACATACCTTAATCAAAGCTTCCAAAATCTCTATCTGAAATCTCCTAAACTTAATAAAGTCCTTGAAAAGGTATTTATAGAAAATAATATGTTAATATCAAAATCACTGTGATTTCTAACTTTCCACTGTGTCGACAGACTTTTTTATATTGTGTAATTAAAACTTTTTTGGACCAAAAAAAGTGAAATCGAGGCAGAACAGGTAAAATAAGTTGACTTTTGCAAGGTAATATTGTTATTCTTTATCTGTGATCTTTGGGTGAAACATTTTCTCCATAGTACATTCATTGCTTTGAGTGACATCAGACATCCTTGACTATTGCCTCTATAGAAATCACTTGTATTACTAATGTTGCTTTGTATTTTCTAGTGTATGTTTGAGGTTTAAGTTCTACATTGATGAGAGTTTTCTCAGTGTCAAAAGAAGTTCTCTAATTTGAGGCTTAAAAAAAAAATCTTTGGATTGTTGTCAGGTAGGAAGTATGCATTACGTGATTGAGGATTTCTGAAACAAAAGTGTAACTATCAATCTATTAAACCTGATCATTACCCCATTCTCTTGGTTTGTATCCTGCTGCAATAGGCCTATGGTTAAAAGTTAATGCTTCTGTGTAGCTGTGAGCCTGATACTTGCTATATTATGGAATGCTTACAGAATAATAATCAGGAGATATTTTTAAAATTTATGAAAAGTATCATTCTTCCCAGAGGGATGAAATAAAATCCTAAACATTTTTTCAATCACATCTTATATTTACACTGAACAAATCAAAAATACCATCCCCATGGAACTTAGAAGAACTCACAGTCTCAGCTGAAAATTCAGTCATTTGTAAATAAATTCGAATGCAATTTTTCCTTCCTTTTTCTCTTCTTTTTTTAAACTAACATATTATGATTGTACATATTCATGGGGTACATAGTAATGTTTTGATATGTATCATTATCAGATCAGGGTAATTAGCATATTAATCATATCAAACGTTTATCATTTCTTTGTGTTGGGAACATTCAACATCTTCTAGCTATTTGAAATGATTTAATTTATTATCGTTAACTATAATTAATATTTTGAAATTAAAAAAGGTTATCTTCCATGAGCTTCCAGAAAGCCTTGAACACATCATCTGCTTATTTGTCTTTCAAAAAAGATTCTAGATCCCTTGAGTCGGGGGCCATATTTTATTCATCCCTGTTCTTTTCCAAGTGTATGGGCACACAGCAGTTACTTAAGCTATATTTGTTAAATGAATTAGTAAATATTGAATGATTGGCTCAAATGAGAATGATGACTATCATTAAATTATATTTTAAGTAAAATTGTATGTTTAATTAAAAAAACTATACTCATGCTATAGTGCTATAGAACACTAGAACTTATTCCTATCTAGCTGTAATTTTGCATCCTTTAACAATTCTCTCCCTATCCTCCCCTTTCCCTTCTCAGACTCTAGTATCCTCTGTTCTACTTTTTACTTCTATGAGATCAACTTTTTTTTAGCTTCCACATATGAATGAGAACGTGGTATTTAACTGTCTGTTCCTGGCTTATTTCACTTAGCATAATATCCTCCAGTTTTACTCATATTGCTGAGAATGACAGGATTTCATTATTTTTTATGGCTGACCACAACAACTATCATGAAGCCTTCTGTTTATACTACTATTTGATTGTGATATTTGCTCTCTCCTCTTTACCTTTCTACTTGCTAACTAAAACGACAGCACCTTACAGGCTCATTAAGGGTTCTTGGGCCTGAGGACGGATTGTTATAATCAGAAGTAAATTGAGTGACATTTAATATTCCAGTGACCATCCTCATGCCACAGTTGATTACATTTAAGATGGAAATTGCAAAAGAAGTTGAGTAATTTCTGATAAGAATAAATTAGGGGAGAGCCAAACTGCATGGGAGGTTGTAAGTAAGGAATTTAAAATCTAAACTGACAGGAGAGATGAAGAAAAGAGGTAAAGTGCAGCCTCCTTCTGCAAACAGGTTCAGCAGTAAAACATGGAAGAAGACACAAGGGAGATTCAGGTGGGAACTCAGCAAATGTGTACTGAGTATCGTGGAAGAGTGTTTGACAGCATGGACTGTGGATATGGGTGGCCTGTACTGAAATCCTAGCTCTACCTAAGTGCACGACTTCAGGAAATTTATTTAACCTTTCTGTGCTTTAGCTTTCTCATCTGTTAAATAAAGCTAGTAACCCTGTAAGCCATCAAATCAGTACTTGACACATGGAAAGTGCTCTATAAAGATTAACCAATATTACTATGGTCATCATTACCATTGTAGTTGTTTTATCAACATTTTATTACCAGCATGTGATCCAATAAATGAGAGATAAATGTAACAGAGTGCCCATTCTCAAGAAGCTCAATAAAGTGTAGTGTTTTTCAATTATGGACTTAAAGGAAACGGACTTTTTAAACAATATGTTACATACGTTTCTAATGAGGAATCAAGCAGGATATATTGTGCTGTTGTAATGTTTAGTTTTGGGTTTTTAATTACCTAGTTAGTAATAATTGAGCCTATGACCTGGGATAACCCAATACTTTCTAGTATTTTGCTAAAATATTTTCATAAATTAGAGTGTAGGGAGTTCCCTGTCTCTCAACCAACTTCATTATCTTTGGTTTTACAACTTCTTATAAGACAACAGAAATATATGCCAAATATCCAAGAAGCTTAAATAAAAAAAATAAAATCTTAATTACAAAAATGTAGTAGTTGAAAAGTCCTACTTATAGAGCTTAAATATTAGTAAAATAAGAACTGTAGATACCAAAGTTTATGTAAATACCCATGGGGTTGATAGCTGCTGAATTATTGTTGCTACAAGTACATCTCTACAATTGGTTTGTGAAATAATATCTCTTTATTAAAAGCTTAAAAATTAACATGTTAATAAAAAAGCTTTATGTTATTTATAGCAGAAGTTTAATATTAGGTATAATTGTTTTAAGAAAAACTGTTCTTAGAAAACTATGACCCCCTTTTCAGCATTTCTAAAGTTGAGGCACAGGAACCGACTCTGAGGTCCTCAGAAATAGATGTTTATGGCCAGCAGTGAGGTATGTGATTTGTTCTTCTTTAATGCATTTTGCTATTTTTAAGCAAAATTAAAGTAGAACATTAAGGCTATTCATGGAACTGAAAAAAATATTATTGATGAATAGCTCTATGCATGGATAATAAAAATAATAGCCATCATTTATTAAACTTTGTCACATCATATTTCAATCAAATATCTTAAATGAACTTGGGAGAAGAGTTTATCAGAAACAGGGAGAGTTTAGACTGGTTTCCAGGAGGTAGTAAGGCAGACAGGCACCTGGAGCCTAGAACTGCATTTCCTGAGGGAATGAACAGGGAAGAGAGAGACTCTGTGGAGGAATAGCTGCAAAGACTACTCTTGATGTGAAAGAGAAGGGATGATGGGTGAGATTCAGTCCCAGGTCTGATGTGGTGGTTGTCTGCCCTTGACACACAAGAGCACCTGCTGCTGTGGAAGTAGTCATGACTACTTGAGGGAAGTCACTATCTAACTGAGGTAGCACAGTGTCCCGCCCCTGTTTCTTCTGTGATGATACATGTATGCCAGCTTCTCTGGGCTCCACTAGAAGCCTGGGCCCCTGTCCAAGGAGGAGAAAAGCCTGAACAGAGGCGCCATTAGCCTTGAGGAATATGAAACATGAGCAGCCCAAGGACTGTTCAGGAAGCCCACGGGGCCTGCAGTGAAGCCATGTGAGTCAGGGAAGGCAGCGTGGGAAGGGAAGGAGAATGGCAAATATGAGATACCTCAGAAATACCTTCCCTTTTAGAGGCAGAGAGTGGAAACAGGAGGACCCCAAACCAAAAAATCCAGGTGTATTATAAATGTACATCTGGCCTGTAATCCTAAATTCAGGTCCTGTGCAAATCCCTGTCACCCAGATAACTACTAGTGTATTAGCTATTATTACAGTTTTGCCACTATGATGTTCAGACACAATTGCTTAATAATATAATGATCTAGATTTACTCTGTGACCTAAATATTTTTGAATGTCAGCTTTTAAACTGACTTCCCAATTGCACACCCTTGCTCCATGGACTGGCACATGTGGCTTGTACAATTTCAGGTATTCATGAGAAGCACTGATGTTGTGCTACCAGAATAATTTGTAATTTCACAGAGACACACATTTGAGTTACACAAACTGGAGGAGAAATAGCAAGTCACTGAGCCTGGCCTATCCTTGAGCTTCACCAGAAAAAAATATTGTTCCTTGTCATTCATCCCACAAGCAATTATAAAAGCAATGTTTAGTTTGAAAACTAGATCAAAAATTAAAGATATTGTATAAACTACTGCTGATGATGCTAGAGGCTA